>JAQIWG010001225.1:0-25735 GCA_034695025.1 Chamaedrilus cognettii
TACCCCTACTCACTGCATTACTGAGCAGCTCTGAGCAGGTCAGAGCTGCTCAGAGCAGCTCTGACCTGCTCAGAGCTGCTCAGAGCTGCTGTAATGTTGTTTGGCAATAAATGACTTCATTCTCTTCCCCGTCATGTTATTATTATTAAGCAATGAATACACTCTGGCCTCTTTCCCCGGTAATGTTATTCGATGATGAATGCTGTTCCCTGCATGGACCTCGGTTCGTACGGAAACTCTTGTGCAATCAGTAGGACATCTAGCCAGTAGCGAGATGTAAGCCCAAGATCTTCTCTCTAACTGAAGTACGTAAGAGTCAGACATCCAGCCATCTATGAGATGTAGGCTTACTCTGTAACTAACAAACTGTTGCATATGCAGCTTTGGGGTCCTGTTCATGCATAATTCTTAAGATCTTCTGAACTTGTTTCTAAATTCAAACTTTTCCCAAAGTATCCACAGAGTGCCACGTTTGGTTCAAGAAGTACCAGGCACAACAATGGCTGTGTTGTGTGCTCGGAGTGCCCTCTCTATGCCTTGCAATACATCACATGCAATTGCAATACATATCTCAACATGCACGCGTACTTTCTTAATTATCTTTTTATCGTGATATATTTCCTGTGTCCACTTTATTTTGTTTTATTTAAAGTCATGATTTGATTAACGTTTTATGTGATTACCGTGTGTTTACGGCTTCGTGCGTGACAAGTTAGCTGTAACATTATTCTCTGAACCGCCGTGTATATGCTTAAGGCTGAGATGCATTAAATCTTCCGAGCCATCTTCCAAGATCTTCCGAGCCATCTTCCTGGAAGAACTTCCCGGAAGTTTTTCGCGATAACACGCATGTTCCCTGAACATGGCTCGTTAGATGTACCGGTAATGTAACTATGTAATGTAGCAGATGTAATCTAATTTAACTCTGCCTTAAACGTGGATTCCGGGAGGTTAATAAAAGCTCTATATATTTAGGTGCATCGCGGAAGACGTCGTTCGTCTAAGTTCTCTCGTCGGTCCTTCACCCAACAGCTCCCGTTCCTCACGAGCGGCGCCGCCCGCTCCCCCAACCGCCCCACCACCCCCGGCTCGCCGACCGCCGCGGCCGCGGGGGGGGGTGGGGGGGGGAGGGGCGGGCAAGCCAAGAAGTCGCCGGATGGGCGGGGGGCGGGGTCGGCGAAGTCCCCGAGGATGTCCTTGCAGAGCGGGTCGACGAGCAGGCGAGGGGATGATGAGGGGGAGTCGGTGTCCGACTTTGGGTCGGACGTGTCGTCGCCCGATTTGAGGAGCTTCTGCAACAGCGTGGAACTGCTGCAGTCCGCGGGTAGGCCGACTCTACCGTATAGCATATTGTGATCGAGCTCATATATCTTCAGCAGCAGCTAAGCAAATAACTCTATTTCTACTTAATTGTAGCTTAGTATTATGCTGCCCTTTATCAACGCCAAAGGCGTTAGGTTTCTAAAACGGCCGTTTGTTGATATAGCGCTCGCAGAAACTCACTTTGTGTGACATCTCCTCTTAGACTACAATTCCTATTGATACGAAACTTGTCAAACAGTATCAGACCATCATTCTCCAGGTTATTCACCAAAAAAATTCTGCACTTTCCGCGTGGAAATTAATGTTCACTCTCGGGGATGACTCGAAAACTTGTTCTTTAGGCTATCATTAGTCATCGCAAATCTAGTCGTCACATCTCATTGCATTTGCTAAAATGACATGCACATGAAAATTAGCGGTTTGACTGTATTTTAAATATAAATCTCTGCACTTTTGCGCATTAATTATGATTTGTAACATTAGTAATATAATTAAAAGCAATCATGTTAGTGATGTGCTGGTGCTTGATACAAAACCTTGATATAATTTATCAGAGCCTTAATATGTCTCTGCATTGATGTCTGCGTGATGCCTGTGCAGAGCTTGGCCCGGGGTCCTTCAGTTGTCTGCAGCTGCGTGAGGACCGCTTGTACGCCGGCGGCCTCGACGGGTTCCTGCGCCACGTTGTGCTGCAGGGCCCAACCAGGGCACGGGTGTTGGAGAAGGAGTCGGTGGGGGTGCCCGTCACCTCCATGGCCTTCAGTCACGCGCAGAACAAGCTCGCTGTCGGCAGCACCAAGGTTCGCTCAGCGCTCTACACCCATTCAATCGATCAATCAGTGTCATACAACGTATATTATAATGAAGAAAAATTATGAAAAAGGCTTCAAAATAGCGCCATGCCAGACGTACTCGTCGAGGCTTGCTGCGTGTGGAGGAGGCTGGAGTGGATGCTTGCTAAAAAGCAGTTGCGCAGTCGCAAAGTTGCAAAGTCGCAAAGTGCATTTTAACTAAAATATCCGACTAGGGGTTAAACAATAACATTTGAGCAATATTTAGGCAACCACAATCGAATATAGCGCCATAACAAGTCATCAAAAGGCACTTCACGGTCACGTCTAACCCTTTTGGCAGTTGAAGTCAAACCATTCTGGCGGCTAAAGCCACTGTTACTCGCTGTTGTCACCTAGCAGTGCAAATCCAAGACTAGATTGCTATGAATGAGCCAAAGTTTAAATGTATCATGGATAGGAGTGTGTTATATGGATTATATTTGTTACTATTATATTGGATTGATTTAATGTTTATTGACATGGTGATCCAGTGTAGCTCAAACTGCCAATCAGCACTCTTGAACATCACGATATTAAGCTAAATTATATGTATTCATTTTAGATATTAATCACTTACCAGCATAGAATGTAATTTTTCTGCTGGTCACCCTCATACTGCAAACTCAGCGATTTGTGCAGCCCTAAAGGGAACGCTGGTGGTAGCACTGTTGGTGTTATGTGCAGGGAACAATTCATATGGTGGACACTCTGAACCTGAAGAACAGGGTGGAGTTGATGAATGTTAGCGATGGCATGTTGATTGCTGTGAAGCCAATCGCCCTTCGCAACGAGTACTTTGTGGTATATAAATCTAGTCTTAATCTTGTCTTAATCTTGTCCTAATCTTGTCTTAGTCTTGTCGTAGTCTGGTCTTAATCTTGTCTTAATTTTGTCTTAATTTTGTCTTAATCTTGTCTTAATCTTCATAAGTATTGTAAAGTTCAGCTGTCTATTCAAAATGTACTTTAAATTTAAAATTTGTTGTATACGGCAAGTAACTAAATTAAAGTAAAATGAAAGTATATAAATATTATGAAAACAAAAGTTTAAATAAAAGCCCTAAAAATATTGAAAATAGGGCCCTCCCACTAATTTGATGAAAATCACCCTGCATGCTAAAGATTTTATATTGTATCACAACATTTTTCAGTTTCTAATTTGACATTATGACCTCAATGGGTAAAAGGAGTACTGGAGTAAAAGGTGAATAGGTTTGCAGCCCAGAGCTCTTCGACTGTGTTGTAAGGGGTGACTGAAAAAGATTCTCTGCTTGGCCTCGTAGCTCTGAACCAGACTAAAGCCTTTGTTGCTACTTGTATGCACACTTGCACAGTCCTTTGACTTCAAAACCTATCGGTCACTGGGTGGCCATTTAATTTTGTAGTTTGAATTAACCAATGAAAGTCTATGCGAGTATTGTATCGAATAATTTGATTGGTTAATTTGGACCACAAAACTAAATCGAACTTAAATCGAGGTCGAGCAATTGGACATAAATAACCCTTTGAAAGCATAAAAATGGAATGGTGCCATCTTGTGAATGCATTTGCAGTAAATCATTGCTTGCAGGATGCAGGGGTTAATGAAGGCCTGTGTGATTGTAGACAGTGAGGGAGACCGGTCAGGTGCAGGTGTGGGGTGTGGCCGATGGAAGGGTGCTCTCTGCCATCTCTCTCGGTTGCAACGTCAGTATTGCATCATGTCCATTCGTCGCCTATGTTGTCAATATTATATAATTGATATTATAATATAAATAACATTATATTCATTAACAACTAACATTTAATAATTAAATAATAACAAATGATAATATTATAGGGTCGTTTCTGGAGAGGGCCCAGACGGGCCGACTTTACCGACTTTAAATTTACCCGACTTTAAATGTACTTTAAATGTATTTTAATGTTTTTCAATGTATTTTAATGTATTTTAATGCATTTTAACATATTTCAATGCATTTTAATGTATTTTAATATATAAATAATGTAATGAAATCAATACATTCCCTTGCTGCTATCTTGACTGCGTTATTGCCTAGGTTTTTTTAATTTTTTATCAGTTTTAAAATTGTTTCTATCTTTATAGGACAACATCAATGGCAGCAATTAGGTGACCAAAAATACTTATAAAATCATGAAGCACTGGGAGCAATCAAACTGAGAAATGTTTTTTCAATACTAGTGTACTATGGATCTGTCACTATGACCGGCTGCCAGGCTACATGATTGCCCGTATTATGACAGATAGCAAAAGACAAGAATAGCTTTAAATAATTTTTTTTTTATAGATTTATTACAATCATAGTGCAAACAAAATGCCCTATGAATTTATTTATCAAGCTTCTGTTTTGAGGCGCTTTTCACTAATAGCCAACTTGTGAAATATTAAGAGATAGAGGCAATGAATCAAGATAGTCCATGTGCAATTTGCATATTTGTATTGCGTTGTTGTCAACTGTCCTAGTGGTGAATAAATTATACTATTCAATTTCGTTTGTGAATGTAATATTAAATTGAAGAGTTAAATTTCGATTGTAAAAAACAAAACTGAAACTGGACAAACACATACACATGCTGTGTCGCGCCAGGCGACGTCTATGGACGTGAGCAGTCTGGTGCACACTGCTGCTGTGGGCACAGACATGGGCAGCATCCACATCGTCGACCTGCGCCAGATGCACCAGCCGCGCGTCATCTTTGTGCTGCACCTGCATGAGAAGCCCATCAACTGCATCGCGTGCGCGCCTAACCACTCACTAGAATACTAACTAGCCGAGCACTCACTACAGTATATACTGACTAACAGAGCACTCACTACAGCATATACTAACTAACAGAGCACTCACTACAGTATATACTAACTAACACAGCACTCACTACAGTATATACTGACTAACAGAGCACTTACTAAATGCTAACCTGACCGAGCATTCACTAATTACTAACCTAACCACCTTTGTGTTGTCTTTTCTGTTAATGGCTGTGTTTTCACATGGGTTAGTCTTTTGCGTCCGGGTGAGGACTACAGGAGCAGGGTTTTTACGGCTAAATGCCCATCCTGACGCCAACTAAATTTATGACTATTTGGCACGGGGTAAGCAGCTTGCGTCACTTGTGTTTAACAGCCATGCTGAAGGGCGTGTTTCTGCCGTGCCATGATTTCATAGAGCGTAGCAAGATAGCTGATTCTAGCCTACGCATTGTCCAACTGCAGAGAATATATAATTCGCAGTCCTTTGGAATGCAGGTGAGTGTTTGGACTCTGTTGAGCAGATACAGTCCAAATGGAGCGCACATATTCACTGGGTCAACTGACGGCCACATCTACATTGTGAATGGGCGTGCCGTCAAGCAGTTTGAACCGATTGGATACACGGGTGAGACCTCTATGCTATGTCCATCTATCTTTTGTTCAACACTTGAGCAGTGTATCTGAGTATTGAAGTACCACATGTTGCGATTTTCTAAGAATTTGATAAATAAAATAAAATAAAATAAATAAAATACAGTATTTCTGTATTTTTGCATATGATTTTTTTGGCGAAATCCATCTTTTGGTGGAATTTTCTGTAGAAATTCAGTTGAATACTTGAGGCTCATGCATTGGTTAATGACTAGGCATGATGGCTAAGAGTGAATCAAATGGTTGGCTGTGGTTCAGGGGCCTCTTTCAATGACATATCTTAAGTTTTTTCTTTAGTTTGTTTTAAGTCCTATTGGAAAAACTCTGGTATGTTCTCCCGAGCTTAATGATGTAACTCAGGCTCAATCGCCCGAGCTCAACGAGCTCAATCTTGTTTACACGTGAAGGTGCGGAGTTTCAAATAACGCACACGAATATTTGACTGAGATTTGCATAATATCTTTTGAAGAATGAAGTTTTTCTGAATCATTTCTTGAATACCGACTCGCACTTGCGCAGAATTGGCGGGGTACGTGGAGCACATCAGCACGTCATACGACAAGGGCATCACGAGGGTCGTAGCGACCTCGCGACCCCTCGATGAAACCAAGGCGGGTGCTAACAGGATCGCCATCTTCAACATTCCACAAAACATTGCGGAAAGTGAGAGACCTTTTATATTTGCTGTTAACTTTTTTAATTTTAGTGCAATATGTACAAATACCAATTATACTTGATATTTATACGTATAATTAAACGTATAATAGAATTTAACTCTATTTTAAACATAGTATTTACTGCATCTGGTAATTACAACTTGAAATTACACTTTGGTATTGCATTAGTGTAATACAAAAATGTTTCATTCTGATGATTACATCATTAATGAATCGTTGATTAGTTTTGCGCACAAGTTTGAACGCAAAGGTAGTTTTAATTATGCTGCCACCAGTTAACAAAACCAACTACAAAACTCATATTGCTAGCAAATATACAAAAACCAAACTCTGAATGAAAAGTTGGTGTAACGCTTGAGTTTATATATAAATCTTTCATTCATCACAAAGGCTGAACACAATGGGGGTAAGATAAACTGAAATAAGCGTGTAGTTAAAGTCTGTCATTAGATTGTGGTGCAAGGTTACAGCCTCAAGAAATAGAGTTCACGTAGCTTGCAAATAGTTATTAATATTAGCAGATACTGACTGCATGGCTGGCTACTGATCAGATGTGGTGACCAAGTACGCGAGCCTCAAGGGGGATTTCAAGGACGATGCCATCGGAAAGCTCGACTTTCTCTTCCCCGGTCTCGTGTCAGACGTCGCTATCTCAGACTTCACAACGCTCTACATGCTGTCTCAGAATGGCAAGGACCTGCAGAGGATCGAGATGCCCGAGGAAGGAACGAAGAGGGTAGGATTTATTTCATTTTATTTCTATTTGCATCTCTTCAATAAAAACTAGGAAAATTGCCACCTTTGTAGATCGTCCATTCTGGTAATGTTTATGTTTTCACTCGAGTATAAACGCTTGTGCCCTGGTGAAGACCGCAAGAGCTGAGAGTGTACTGCCAGTTGTCCTTCACGACACCAATCAGATAATAAGTTTTCTGGCACGGTGATTATTGAACTAGGGTGCTAAAAATAGCAGAGAACAATGTTCAGCGAGTAGTGCAAAGTTAGCGAAGCGACACTGATGTGCCGAAGAAGGTTAGGTGCATCGTCTTGAAGCAAATTCCGATGATTATTCTTTTCAACTCCTTTTTTCGCTATTTGATTAGTTCACCCTAATGACGTCTTTTGATGTTAATATGGACGTTAAACCCATCAGGATTGTTATTAAAGTCATTTTATGAGCATGTACATATTTTGTACTTGTTCATTTATTTAAAAATTTGAAATTCAGTTAATTTGTTTCACTGTGCAATGTGCATGCTTGCTGAACGATATACTTCATAAAGACTGTGTAAATTTGAGCTGAAAGATTTGTGCTCTGCAGTTACAGGTTTTAAATCACTAGCAATTTGTGACCAAATTGCAATTGTACCAAATGTTCAGAATAAAATTTTTAGTGTAGTGTTTGATCTACTGACGTCACGTTACATGGCATGGGGATCTGCCTGCAGACGTTTTTATGATCTTTCAGTGTGAGTGATTGCATGAACAAAGAATTTAGTCGTTTAAGAGTTTTACTTGTTCATGACTTTGTATTGTATAAATGTGCGTGTCTCAAAAAATTGATGCTTTGCTTACAAAATGGAAGTACCTTGCGATGTTCAAGGAGAGCTTATCAAACATCGTGTTTGTATCTTAATTGATCATCTGTGCGACTTTGGCACCAAATAGGTTCTAAGGTTTGAAGAGGAAAACAGGGAAAGTATGGCTAAAAAGGTTTGTTGTCATTGTCGAAATCTGTCTGATTACGTAAGGATCTAATTCCTGGAATGTTCAAATTAAATTAGGCTTCGCAAAGAGTGTTGTATCTCACTTATAGTCGATTCTATAATTATCTGTGCATTGTATTCTATTTATGTAATGGATAAATAGTGAAATCAAAACTTATATCGTTAATATTCCACGCGGTGTTTTGTTACTAGTACAAGATGAATTGTTTCAAAACATTAATTTTCTGATGAAATGTGTGTTTTATGCATAAATGCTAAGGTATGCATGTGTTTATATGTCGTTGCTCTGTTTGCAAGGACTAAGAATATTTTTTGTTTGAAATTTCAATTAATGTCATTGATGGTTTGAGCGGTGTTGTTGCGTATTTAATTGAGCAACTGTTAATCCATTAACAGTTGTTCTGTTGAGCCTGCAAACTCAAGATTTACTGATGTTTCCATTTCTAGTTCTGTACTAATAAATATTGCATCGAGTTGTTTTGGTTTTTTGCAGAAGTTTCTCATTTAAGCATGTGCGTTATCATGGTCAGGGTATATTCTGTTGCTAGTTAAGCTGTTGGTTCTGCCTAACAGATTTTTACATTTCACTACTGTGGTGATACGTTTTTCAATTTGTGACGCATACAAATTATGAAATAGCATGACTATAATGTGTGAAATTGCATCGGTTAGTGTTTTGTAAGATCATTAACCTCAAGTCGGATATGTTCGTCAAAATGCATTTTGTGGCTTTGTGGCTATGTGAAAAAAGGTGTTTGAAGTGTACAAGATTTAGCCCCTTGTCGGATATTTCAGTTAAAATGCATTAGCGAGATGGCGCTATTTTAAGCCACTTTCATCATTTTTCTTCATTATAATGCAGCAGAACCAGTGAGGTATTAATGCGTAGTTAATAATAAATAAGCGCATTCTATGAATTTATTTGTACTATATAAAAATTATTACTGTCCATCGAATGCGCAACTTGTCAGAACTTTTTGTAGTAACTTTTTACATAATTCAACAGCAGCTGCATTTTGAAACAAATGCGTATAGAAGTCTTTTTGGTTATTTAATTCTAATCATTATACATGTAATAATCCACATCACCATACATCTATAATCCACTAGTGGGCTTTATTCGTGACAATGTTGCTTTCACATTTCATAGCACTTTATTTAAGAAAATAAATTGAATTAAGGAATTTAATTTCATGTTGTTCATCAATCATTGTTTGATGACGTTATTCAATTATGAAGGATACGATAATTGTTTGCTATTTGTAATTATGGTTTATTTTGATCTCTGTTTGATTGCTCTTATAATTGGTTTAATGCGTTACTCAAACAAATGCTTTCCAAGTTTTCTTATCGAACATGCTGGCAAGAGATTGCACCGAAAGCTACATTATTTGCGCATTTAATGGCTTTATAAAACGGTATCGAAAACACTGAAAATATGGCTCAAATGTCAGATGTTGTGCTGCCCTCTACATTTTTATTTGTATTTTGTATTGTGTCGCTTTTAAATAATACCGCATTGTAGATCTAAAAAAATATAAATAGTTGCAAAGAGAAAGGACTGCAAATATTTAATTTCCACACATTAGCTGAGCTCTTAATGCACAGTTGTACTATTTTTAGATCGCACATATATTTAAGAACGCTTCTGGTAAGGTTTAGGCTACTTTGTGTTGGGTTTAAGTTTGAGTCTATTGAGAGCTTAAGAAGTAGCCTGAGAACTGAGAAGCTCTGCGTGAAAATTCAATATTTGCATGCTGCGAATACGCGGTCAGGTCATTTCCAGTCGGCTGGAGTTCCGACGGAAGCGTACGGGGGGCGGGTCAGACAAGGCGGAATCTGTGTCGACGTCCGCGCAGGATAGCGAACACAAGGAGGTAGTGACGCAGACTAAACTGTGATATGACCCAGCCAGTAATATTTAACTAGATTTTGTGATTTTTGAGTGTTTTATGGAAACATTATTGATGTTTAAATTTCAACGACGTTATATATAGTATGCGTTAACGTTAACGTAGTATGCATTGTTATGTGCCCTTAAAATTTGTGTTTTATGGCATATAGCAGCAGGCTGGCTTTGCAATGAATTTTATAGGAAGAGATCCATAAGTTTCATTGATGGCGTTCATAGAGATATTCAAAAATGTTGCACGCAACGTGTGTAAAGTTTAAAATTAAAAGCATGACCTGATAATAGCAATTCGCATGGATCCTGAAGCTGTTGGTTATTATGTGGTGTATTGCAATGAATCTTCATTCGTTGGTTATGCTGCTGCAAAATGTGTCATGTTATAAATGGACCAAATAAATAACAATTAAATGTAGACTAGTCTGTCTGCTAGAAGCGTTTATTTTAAAACTTTGGATGACACATTTTTTGAAGAAAACATATATATGGATTTAAATGATTTAAGATCCGTGTACTTCGATTGTAGTCGCGATAGATTCAGTTCTTAAAAATTATTCTAATAACACGCTTGAACTAATTTTGCGCGGTTGTAGTCTAATGTGCCTAAGTGGACTCGATAGTAATCTATAGGGTTACAGAGAAACAGAATACTATGTTTCTCGAGTTTAGAAATCTGATTGGTTGCATGTGCTTATGATAATAAAAATGCGGCCGTGTGATTGATTATACGCGTGTACAAATAATAGGTTAGCACTGCGGAGCTGATCAAGATTAAGCGTGCCTCCATGGATCATGGCCAACTTACGGTACGAATATCTCTTGTACGGCTAGGGCACTTAGCTTCAGTTCTTTGGTTACGAGTTTTGATTAGGATTAGCATGATACAAAAAAAGGTCTGTGGATGAAAAAGCCAATCTTACGTACTCGTGTAATTATGTACTGAATTTGCATAATATGCTATGTCCTGGGTTTGTAGTGATTATTTTTTTTGTTGACTGAAGCACTTCCACAGCAACATTGCTGACTATAAAATTTCTTTTGACTTTGTCTTGACAGATGCAAATTTGAGATAATAATGAATATTATTTGAAGCCTATTGCGCCTCAGTAACTAAGGTGCTACGCCTGGATACCATGAGTGCGAAAATTCTGAATAATCTCTGTCATTCGGTAGATGGCTCAACAACCAGAGATCTTCATTACGGGTATTCTTGCTAGTTATTTATGTTTTTATCCGATGGCTATGATGTATAGATGTGACATGACGTGGCAGGGTATAATGAAGCTGATGAACGTGGTGAAGGGGCCGGTTATGGAGGGGGACGATGAAGATGTGGGCGGGGCAGACGGGGGTCTTGTAAGGATCAAATATATATATTCCAGTTCTCTCCGCATGCTGTTCTACTAACCACTAGATTGAAATCGTTTCAAACGTGTCGCGCGTATGCGTACGTAAACTTTGCTTATATGTTGTACGGTGTTGTGCCGGTACTTGGACGGCTTTAGTTACGGAAAGCTCCAGCAGTCGTGATCAGGGCGGGCGAAAACGCGTAAACCTGTGTAAAAATATGGACGTTGACAGATTACACGATAAGAAGGAGGTTAGTTAGTTAGTTAGTCTCAATGAGGAGTTGTGTTGGTTATTTGAAGATCCAGTTATGCGTTTTGGCTTGCGTTAAAGCGACTGTTATGATGATTCTTGTTACTGAGTGGTTTTATGAACGTTTTGTTTCCACTAACAAGTTGTTGATGGTGTGTTGATGTTTTATAAAATAAAAGATATTGCTGAGTGTTACATCTATTCAAGATTATTATCGTGTAAAGTTTTTGTTCAGGATTATTAACATGCTGATATGTGGTGGATCATGCTGATATGTAGTGGATCATGCTGATATGCGGTGGATCATGCTGATATGTGGTGGATCATGCTGATATGTGGTGGATCATGCTGATATGTGGTGGCGTAGGATTGTCATTGGATAGTTGCGTGGGCTGTTACGATATTGCTAACTGCTTGTGGCTGGTTCAAAAATTACTAAAACGCTATCAGGTTATTGGTTTTAAGGTGATTACTAGTTTAAGTCGTACGCATGCTAACATTGCTCTTCCAGTCTTGTGACGAATAAGACAGTTTTCTCGTTATATTTGAATAGTAATATATTAGCCTACATTACATTGATTGCTTTTATTCATGCGTAAATCAATGTTCTATGTTGTTTGGCAGAATGAGATATTTATTTATCATATTCTTTCTTGAGTTCATTCCATGATAATTAATCGCTCTGATTTAACTATATTTGGTGTGTAAATTAACTTAATTAAATTAGTTGAATTTCATGTTTAAAATGTAATTTGGTCATTGTTGATGTACTTTAAGCATTAACAAAAATCTGTTTGGGATATTCATCTCTTTTGGTTTATCTCGTATACTGTGTGAAATTAAATTTAGTTGTGTAGATGCAAATAGAAGTAATTTTAATTAAATAATATAACAGATCAATCCCTCGTCGTAGTTTCCGCCAGTTCATGAGTTAAATTGAGCGAGCGCAGGTCTCTGATGATATATCTTTGGCCGTTGAAATTTACTCTAACTTGAGGCCGGACAAAGCGTTGTGACTGAGTGATCTAAGTCGCAGAGCTGAGATTGCGAGATCGACAATACGTCGGTTCGAATCCCGGCTGCGCAAAGATTTTTGAGTCACTTCGTGCACCCTTGGCAAAGGTGGTCTAAGTTCGTCAGCCCTGCAAATAATCATCCATTGGGGTGGAGTGAAGTAGAGAAGTTGAAGTTGAGGCCGACCAGTAGGGTTATAATTGATAGATGGTGTGGTTCAGGAGGGCGTGAGCAAGGACACGGTGCTTGACTCGATCATGGAGCGCCACCCCGCGCACCAGCTGCCAGGGGGCGTGCTCGCTCTCTCCACCCATGTCAAGTGGCTCGCGTCGGGCGGGGGCGACGGACAGCTCATCATTCGCGACGTCAAACGACTCGTCAGTCGCGGCTTTTATCTTATTTTTGGCATCACTTCAATATGCAGGTGTCAGTGTTAGTGGAAATGGTGATTTAGCTAGATGTGATTTAGCTGATATGTGAAATAATCACGAACGAATTTTACTTACCGGATGTCTGACTTAGTCAATGATGTCTGACTTTGACAATTTTAAAAATCCTGATTGTAGATTTACATTGATGTTCCAATCGGATTCTCAGCCATGTTCTCAACACATGTGTTCCCGGAACATGATCCGGAGACGCACATGTGCTCGGAACACGCCTGTAACTGAAAATTCTGCCTATATCATACTGGAAACATCGATATTTGGAACACGCCGACAAAATCGCACATTGAGGTATCGACACGTGTTCATCATCGGATTCCATGAACATCGCAGGAAATCTGACGTTGAACACCTAATGTAACTCCATCTTAAGAATTTCTTAGTGACTGAGACCCCCCCTGGGTGGTATTAGGACGCGAGCCTGCATGTCTTCGTGCACGACTACTGGAGCGGGGGCATCAGGGGCGTCACCTTCCTGCCAGACGGACAGAATGTCATCACGATCGGCGGCGACCAAACCGTCTGCTGCTATCGCCTCAAGTAAATTATGATCTATTTTTTATTCATGGTGTTTATTGGTACGGAGGTTTTGCTCGTATGAGTGACATTGAGTGAGGAATTCTTTGCAATTAAAAAAAATATTAGACTATGCACACATTGCACAGCCAAAGAGCATTGTAACTGTTGCAACTATGATATATAGCATGTTTCATTTTTTCTATTTTGACAATGATTGCTATACTTTATGTCCCTGGCGACAAGTGTCAAACCTGTGCTGGCAACAGAAATATGGATAAAAAAAACTGAAATGATGATGATGATAGTCACAGCGTAGGTATTGCGTAGAGAATAATACTTTAAACCTCAGATTATTTCTGCTCATTCACAATGACATGTCATTTCAGCAGCGCGCAATGTGCGCTCTAACAATCACGTGTAGGATGCTTGATGCTTGGCTAATTTGTTAAATGATCTCTGTGCGCAATCCTACTGCACATCGGTGGATAGGTTTCTATGGACAAGGATGGTTTGAGGACATTGTGTTGTAATGAAGACTACTACAGTCTGGTTTAGTATCTCGAGGTCAAGCACCACTCGCCCATTATTAGCAGCTTTTTACGATGCGGCTTGGGAAGCTCTGGGCTGCAGACCAATTCTTTGTTCCTCGTTATGCGGCGGGCAGGGTTGGAGTGCAAAAGTTAGAACTTGATTGGCTCTTCACGTAAAATAATTCTTAAATCATCAACAGCTCGAGGTGTCTACAATTTGAAGAAACAAATCAATTAAATCATTTTTTGTAAGCAATGGGGGCTGTGTCATGTAGAATGTTTTGATCGCTTGCTGCCAACGTTGTTTTGCAGATTCGCGGGCTCGGGGGTCGAGAAGGGTCAGGCGGCCCAGCAGCACTGCATGCAGATGGTCGTCAGCAATGGGGCGGATACTCGCCAGGAGGAGGGGGTGACGAAGCTCATCCCCGACTGGACCTACCCCCCCCTCGCCAGGGAATCCGAGGAGAAGAAAGTACGCGCAGATATTGCCACATGTCATTCCCTTTGAATTTTTGACCCACTTATAGCTGAATCATTGTTGGTGGTATACACTTGCGGTCAATTGGTTTACTGCTTTTATTATTTGTTGTGAATTTTGAACTGGCTATGCTGTTTGATGTTGTGCTGTGTTGTGTGGTCACACTGTTTGATCTCGCGCTATGTTAAGTTGTCATACTGTTTGATGTTGTGCGCTGTTGTGTGGTTACGCTGTTTGATGTTTGTTTATGTTGGTGGTACACTGTTTGACGTTGCGCTGTTGCGTGGTCACACTGTTTGGCGCTGTGTTGACTGCAGAAGGAGGATGTGGAGAAAGCGATAGAGGAAGCGATAAGGAACGACGATATCTACGTCCCTCCACCAATCGAAGCTCCCCCCAATGCCAAGTGGAGCGAAGTCAGAGAAATTGCGGTAGGATCCTTTCAACACACGCAGAAATTTTGTGGTCGCATTCCCTGCTTGCGCGTGGGTCCGCTGGTTGCGGTCATGGACCCCCCTGCACTTTATTCTGTGTATCACAACCTCTCTTCTCATTAGCGATCATGTCCTTGTCTGTCAAATCTTTTCAAGTCTTTTAATTTTTCCTCTAGGTCTTTTTCACTACCTTGTAGTCCTTGCATGTCTGGTGGGCCCAATCTTCAACATTCTTTCTTAGAATGTACCCGCTGCAACCATCTCAGTCTATGTCTTATTGCCTCCTATCCCACTGCCTCCAAGCCCAGTCAACTCTCAGTTTAGCACTGCTTCATTTCTTTCAATGATCTTGTCAATCTGAAGCAATTTAGCTTGAAATGTGTCACACTTACTTCAGAGACTTTTATTTTGTTGTTCTTCTCGCAGATTTAAAATGTAGCTGATTTTTAAGACTCTTTACAACCAATTTCTTTCCTAGATGCTGTAGGTGACTAGTGGTTTTTCTGAATTAGGGGTGCAATTAGTTGAGCGTTTCTATTTCTTGGCTGCAGGCCATAAAAGAAGAAGGGAAGAAGTTTGAGGACACCAGAAGGAAGCTGAGGAATGAGATTAGGAACATTCGCAGAGTGGTAAAAATGATTGTAGCATTTAATGCATTTTAAATTCAAGTCAGTGCATTAGATATTTATATTTGTACTGTATGCTTTGAATATTACTATTTAAAACATATGAAATAAATTTATCTGGAAGTATAAGCTGGCCATGTATAACAAATCTTAATGATGTATGCTATAATGTATATTTTTACAAATTGCGTTTGTAAAATCAGTCAAACTATACTAAATAGTATCTGCATACGGTACTTGGTGTGAAATGCATGAGAAATAATGATAGTCATTAATTACATAGTGCATACATTGAGCTCATCTGTAATCCAGGCACTTCTACCATCATTTTTACTAACAATAGGTAGAGATGAATTGTTTTTTAATTTAAAAGATCATAGATGTTTTTATAAAGAGTAAGTAAGATTAGAATATTTTAATGCCAAGAAAATTGTGCGTATGTGTGTCTGTTAGTTTACGTTTACACAAATTAGGGTTGAGTTATTTTTCTGAGTTTTCCTGCAGCTTATGAAGATGATGAAGGAGAACGAGGAGGTTGACCAGATAGAAAAGCTGGCTCGTCATGAGTTTGACCTTGACATTGAAGAACAAAGGCGCCTCCATGCTAACTGTGAATCTGAAGTATCGCAGGTTAGTCAATCAATAATTTATCTGGTGACATTTTGAAGAAATTATTTTGAGAGCCAGTGTCTGTCGGACTATAGTACGTTGATTTATGTCGTTAGGTGCGTCGTTAAATCAAAAGCAATATCCTTTGGGTTATATGTTGATTTAAGATTTGTATTCTGTATCCACACTGTATCTGCAACACACTGATGGAAACCAAGACCAATATCTTCCACTTTTGCACTATGAACACTTTAATGCATCATATCTATATGCTTAAAAAGAGTTTCTTGTGTGTACCATGCATTACCTTGCCTGGTAATGCTTGAATCATGTGAGTTTTTTAGTGAAGTGTAGTCACACAAGGCAAAATTTTAATTTGATCATAGCGTATTGCAACAGTTTCTGGTGCTTGGTTGTATAACGTTGGCTGAGATTAGTGTTGCTTCATAAAGAAGTCTTCTCGGAGCTGTGCTGGTTTAGATGTCGGTGTCGTGTTGATGTAGATATCGGTGTATTTTTGTTAGATCTCGGTGTTGTGAAGGTTGAGATATCAGCTTACTCAGTTGTGCTGGTTTAGATATCGGTGTTGTGCTGGTTTAGACATTAGCTTACTCAGTTGCGCCGGTTTAGATATTCTGTTGTGTTGTTATAGATAGCGGTGCTGTGCTGGTTTACATGTCGGCGTTGTGTTGCTTTAGATACGCGACGACAAAGAGTATGAGAACATAGCCAAGGTCTACCTCGCTGAGCTCATCAAGAAGGAGTGTTGGGACGAGATGGCCGTCAAGGGTCGAGGACTTCTGGTCAGGATTATGGTCTAGTACCTGCCCGCCTGACCCACCCCCCTATTGTCGACCAATGCCTACTGACATGACTTTCCCTCTTGGCCTTGGTCTCTCGGCCTGGGTGGACTAGGGATGATGCCAGTGTTGCCGGGAGGGCGTCTCCAATATGGTCGTCAGACTATGATACGGATGAATAACTCACTATTATTATTGTTGTTAAGATACACGAAGTGATTTTAAATAAATGTAATGCATAATTTTTGTCGATTGGCTGAAGCAAGAAATAGGTCATGTCATCATGGTGACAAGGTACTAGAATAGTTGATATCTGGCTAACCAACAAAAATTGTGTAGCACGCCCATATATTTGGGATCAGCTTACTTATTTTTGATCCGCATTATAATTCATAACGATGCTCGATATCACGCACGATGTGTTGTAGCTTTTGCTCATCTTGCAACAGTGAAGCAGATCAAGATGAAAATGAAAATATTTTTCACTTTTTTTATTCATTGCTAAATTATATATTCTATGTGATCATTTGTTCTATAAAAACTAATTAATAAACTATTTGTGGGCGTGGCCATTACAGAGATATCTTCTCTTTAAGTTTAGCGTAGTCATTTAGCATTTTGCTGCTTTGTTGCTGTTTGTATACGTTGTATTGAAGCTATGGATGTAATTGATATAAATAAGAGACAAGAAGCTTGCTTCGTGCTGCAGGCATTCAACAGTCCGCTGGAGGTGTACAACTTTCCGATGAATCACCGCACAACTCACGAACTCAACCAGCTCGAGATCGTCAAGTCTAGACGACGTATTGAAATCGCCGAAAGAAAGGTACTGAAATTTCAAAACGGCTAATGCTAGTGATAATAATAGTAATTGGTTTAGAGTCCGTTTCGGCATATAATGACGTCATCGGAGACCTGATTAACTACTCATTAATTCCAGATTACGCCAGAGTGATTGTTGAGACTTTTTGACATGTTTTTGTAAGTCTCATCTTCAACTCTCAGTTGAACATGAGACAGGACTTTACATGCCGTATCGAGCATTTGCTTATTAAGCAATTACGCAGCTGTTGTGATGCTGCATTATCTTCCTTTACTTTTGACAAGCTGCAATTGTTGTATCTGAAACTGGTGGCCTTGCATGGAATTGAACCCTCGATCTCTCGTGCAAGAATCAAGAATTCTAGTTAATTTGAACATTGCACTTGTCTCTCTGACTAAGTAGTTGGCTCGAATGTAAGCAGTGGTCAGCGAATGTGTAAATCCTTTGATGTCAATGTGTCCCCACTAGTAGCAATAACTCTAAATTAATCACAAAATACTATATTTAGATGAAACTTACATATATTTGCATGAGTGTTATGGCAACACGAAGCGCTGTTTATATGTTTTCTGTTTAAGCTAAGCCTAATTGTCTACTATCATGTATGGTATAATTTATTTGTGTGTCTGCATTGTTTTGTTACGTAGGCGAGAAAGGACATCGCTGCACTGGACGAGGCTACTGGAGAACAGACTAACGAGGTGATCACATTCTATTTGATGAGTTTGATTCTTTTGCCGCGTTGCGATTTTGATCTTAAATCTGTCATTCGTTGAAGCATAAGTTTTTGTTGCTCTTATTTAAGCTGTTATTAGAGCTTTAATATTTGTTAGTGAATGTTGGTGAATTAATAATATTATATAATATTTGGACCAAGGTCAAAAAACGATGTTGATTTCAGTATGATGGCAACATTAACAGGGACTGACTTATATCGCGCGCATAATAGGCTCAAACATTTGCAACTGTTTTAGGTCACGATTTTCTTTTAGCTACACTGAAGGAGATTGATGCAGATGCGTAACAACGACTGCCTGAACAAATTTTAAAAGTTTGTTTTCCCTCTGCATTGCAGTTCGAGGATGATTTTATGGACAATTCTGATACGACTGAGGCAAAGGCAAAGGGAAACGCTTTGTCCGGCAGCCTGGGTTGGAGCGCTTACTTATTTATTCCTTTTTCGAGGTAATAATTTTCCTCACGTAATTTTCATAGAACATGTGGTTTCTCTTCCGCATAACATTTTCGTCTACCATTCAGCATCTAAAGCACAATCTAAGTATTGTTTTATCTGTTGCGCGTTTGGTTGCGTTGCAGCGAGTGAGGTGGGTGGGGACAATCCGCTGAACTACGGCCAGTTTGAGCTCTGCTCTCGTGAACAAAAGCAGCAGCAGATCATCCTCACTCAGGTACTACTGTTGTTCTACTACTGCGATAACGTCGTCAACATTTGAAATGTTTTCTCTATTTGCGGACGAGCTGAGCTGATGTAAAAAAATGTGCTCAAATATGCGAAATTCTCTTATAATTATCTCAGTTGCTCAATATTCTAATATTCTAATGTTGAATTCTACTGAAAAAACCAATGGGACAAAGAAGAAAATGGATGAAGCTAAACTTGATTGAAAATGGTGTCTGAACATTTGAAATGACCGAAGAATGACTGAAAATTTCTAATTTGCTTGCTTAGAAAAAAAAAATCGACAAATTCCTGTTTCAATTGTTGGATAAGCGCATGATAATAATTTTCTTTTCTATCTGTAGATATTTGATGAAGAAGTTTTAAAAGGTGTTGATTTTTTGTGATCGCAGTTTGAAATTTAGCATTTAGCTCTAATGTTCGATCACATGAATGCATGCTGAGATCAGGATCTAGGTCGAGTTACAGACTAGCCAATCAGTGCACTTAAACCATCACTAAATTATCATCCAGCCTTGATTCACTCACGTCCTCAAAACGTTGATTGGTCATTGCTGTAGCTTGATCTTGACAGAAGTATGCGCAAATCCACAGTGCTCATGCTGGCATAGAACTTGCGTGAAACGGTGCTTACAGTCAACTAGAACCGACCCGGCTTGCCGACACTCCTTCTCCCACCCCTTTGTCTTGAGTTTTCACCAATTGCAAATTGATGCTTGCCTACAGAAGTGTGGTCCGCGATGACGTCCCTGGACACCTAAACGGACTCAACTCATTATTATTATATAGCTTGCCGATGATTTACACTGCCATTCTGCTTGTGTGCTCAAGGACACGATATACCGCATCAAGATCAAGTACAACGAGGATTTTAATGAGGTGTTTGCCAAGAAGGAGGCAGAGCTGCTCAAGATCAAGGACAAGAACGTGCGCATCCGCCAGATCCTGCAGGACGTCGGGATGACCGAGGAGGTCTATGAGCCGACCATGTGTTCCATCGAGAAACCAGAGATGCTCTTCTCCACCACCGACGACGAGGTTAATACACTTTTTTTTTACTAGCAATGATGATAATATCCAAGCCGATTTACTATGGCGCCATTTCAAGTCCAGGGACTAATCTATCAGGGACTATCTAGGGCGCTTTAACAATCCGAGATATACAGGACAAGTAACGAAATGTCAAATACACCACACAGCAGCATAATTACCGTACTTCTTTTGTTAATTGAAGTATGGCAAACATTTAGAGTTTGAGTAGATGCAATGCAACACACATAAGTAATTTGACTGCATCTGTTTCAAGTATGATAAACATTTAGAATTTCAATTGAAGTAATGTAGTGTAAGACATTGAGCGATCCTGTCGATCATGAATTGGTGTGCGAAAATTTTGCATGTGTTTAACTTGAACGCAGGAACTTCTTTTCGAGATGTATGGTTCCTTAAATTTAACTCTTCAGCGCTAGCAATGACACGCGAATCCAGAGTTCTCTATGCTAATGCGTGATGGAAATGAACGACAAACATTGCGTGTAAATATTAGATAATTAAGCAGTGACTTGAGCGTATAGGTGAACCTATTCTTTTAAATTTTGATAGATAGTTGAAACTTGAAATTTTCTGCTTAAATATTGTCTTTGAAATCATTGATCGTCGTCAGTAGAATTATGAGGCTGTGTCACAGTCAGGCTCTCAAGATCTGTTGCCTGTATGTTTCTAAACAATCTGGTTCTCTCTAAGATTGCGGTGAGGTCGCAACGGTCGAAGATGCAAAATATTAAAAAACTGCGCGCTGCAGTCAATGCATCAAAGGTAGCGACATTGTGGATTCACAACAATATTCATTGAATACACGCATTCTGTCGTCACAATATTAAAGTGTTTTATTATCAGTGGTCTCACGATGCAGTGATGTATGTGCTACTGCACGGATTCGTTTCAACGCAGCGTGTGCTCTTCTGTTTGTGTATGTGTGTGTTCTGTTTGTGTATTTATTGTCATCCGTGTTTGTCTTTACACACTTGATTTTGTTATAAACATTTTTCCTGGCACTCTGTGTATTCACTGATGACTACAATCGAGTCGCTATATTGTGCTAGCGCAAATTTGGCACTTGGTCGTTAGTTTTTGGTGAATGTAATATTGAGCATACAGTTAGTCTTTATCTTTATTAGAATAGTGATAGTATTTAACGTCTTTTTTTTCTTTGCGAAATGTGCTTGATTGAACGGGTAAGTGTATAGAAAATAATGTCCGTGATGAAGCAATTGAAGCCTATATTTATATGATCAGATTTTCTACCTGACGTCAGACACTGTATTTATTGATTGTGGCATGATGATTAGTCATACTGTGTCTTTAACAGCCTTCCTAAATGGCTTGCATGACAAATATTTGTTGTTGTCTGCGATGGGATTTGAACCCTCGACGAGGAGTTTTGCTTCCCGACTGCTTCGCCACTACACCACGGTACCTTGCCATGGTATATCGGCAAGGCATGCATCCACCTATATGCATTTATCGCTCGGTGGCTTTGTTTAAATGTCACATGTCCCTGTGTGGTATTCTGAAGCGAGGTCCATTGGTTATAACACTACATTTCTATTGGTTGATATTCAGAGTGGGCGGAGCTTACTGAAACTATAAATATGGATGATAATGTGGGGTGTGACCAGGTGAAGGTGACCAAGTTCCTCAGTCCAGAGCAGTGGAAAAAGCTGGAGGACGAGCGAATCGCGATGGAGGAACGCCGCCTGCGCGAGAAGGGCGACAACTGGAGGGAGCGTGGGCTCGAGAAGATGATGGGAGGCGTGCTGGCCGTGCGCAGGGAGGACGAGCTCAAGAAGGTCCGCCCCACCTGGGGGGTTGTCCTTATGGGGAGCGTGGCTTAAAATGTTAATGATTTACATTTGGTTTTTTTTTATTTGCTGCTTTATTTGTCTTTAATGAAGTTTTTTTAATTAATTTGTCATTCATTATTATTATTATAAGTTTTTTCTTTTTTTTAGACGATTACATTGATTTTTTTGTGACAGTTAAGGACTTGGTGTCGGCCTGGATCAAAGATTGTGGATTTGAGCATAGCATTCTCTTTTTTTACAGTCTATTACTTTGACATTCTTGTCTTGATTTGTTTTTTGGTTTAATTTAATATTTTTCATCTTGGTTTGAAGACTGCACGTTGAGCACAGTGAATGCCATTAATTTTTGTTGAGTGGTTTTCGAGTGTCTTTTGTTTTGCTGAAGAATTTATGATTTAAATTTTAAATACAATTCTTTCAACTTGATATTTGAAATGCGTTTAGGATATACCGATACCGTTGTTCATGCAAGACAAGGCGGAGGACACTTGGACCGATGAGGAGAAAAAGGCTGCGCTCGAATATCAGCGCAGGGTCAAAGAACTGGAAGAAGAACGAGAGAAATATAGAAAGGTCTGCGTTCAAATTGATAGTTGAGTCCACGAAGCAATGCAATAACTTTTAGATCTATTGGCTTGTGTTGCATCGTCTGAGTAATTTCTCTATATCGTATATAATTATGAGTATTTTATGCTGGGTATGCCAAAATTATGCGACCTCATATTCTGCTTCAAACATTTTCAAATGTTAGAAAAAAATAATAATTATGCGGCAGTGTATTGTTTCCACCCTATATTTTATTTGATCATGACTCTTTGAGTTATTTAGAAGCAATGTCATGATGAGTTATTTGAGTCATTTTTTCATACATGTAGACATTTAAAATGTTTGCTTGCATTATTGTTTTGTGTTCTGCCGTGGTGGTTAATAAAAGATTTGTATACAAGATATAGTGTATTTATATTTATCTTATATGGTGCATTTTGATGCTTCGGTATCGTTTCTGTAAATTATAATTGAGTTTATATTGTTTTTTGTTAGAATAGGTGTTCTTTCTGTGGCCTGGACCGTGCATGGATTTGAAATATTTAATTTTTATCTCTTTGGCAGCAACTCGAGGTGGAAGTGAAAAAGCTTCAGCAGCTTGTGCTCGAAGGAACGACAGCCTTCGACGAAGTTCTCAAACAATTATTCACAAGAAAAATAAGAACAGAGCTCGTCATCTATCAGGTGTGTGCTCAGTCACATGATTTTATTATTTGAGAACTGCCTTAAACACTCAGTCCCGGTAATTTATTTTGATATGATTGAGTTGTAAGGTTTTTTTGGCTGAGGTTTTTATACCTTTTTAGTCAGAATTGCAGTGACCTAATTTTAATTGATTTGTCTTCTATATTTTATAGCCAGTGTGAAACTTTAATTCTGAGCATTCATGTCATTAATTCTGAAGGGGTTTGGCGTAGGCGAAACCCTTTTTGTTTGGTGAGTTGTATAATCTTCTTTGCTCTTTTGTATAATCTCATTACTTCTTTATGTAATTAGTTTAACTGAGTAATGAATTTTTAAATAATAAATGTTGTGATTTGAAATTGAATTTTATCATATGTTGAAGTAATAAATCTGAACAACATAGTTTCTTTGTTAAAAGGAAGAATAATGTTGCGGTGTGTGTAGGAGGAGCTGAAGATTGTTCGACTGCGTCAGTCGCTGCTGACTGAAGAAGAACTGGTCAATCGGGAGCAAGAACTGCTTGAAGCCTTCGAAGTCAATCGCAGATTAGCGGTAAGTTTTATTATACGGATATTTTTGTCATTTGCGTGACTTTTGTACTGTTCTTCCTTTCTGATTTGTATTGTGCCAAATGGGTTTTAAAATTCCTTCTTTTTCAATTTTTAATAGTTGCTTAAATCATTACAAAATCAAGATCTAATCATAGTTTGCACACGTTGATTGGTTTTTGCTATAGCTTGAACTCGATCCTGATCTCAAGCCTTGTTTGTGCAACACCTCATTAGTCAATGCATTGTGCTGTAAAAAAGAGACAGAAAAGAAGTGAGTAGTAAAGCATTGCTGGGTTCACTACTTTGTTGGCGCTGCAGCAAGCGAAGGCAGTGGAAGCAACAAAGGCGAAGCGGAACATGGAAGACTTTCGTCTGGAGTATGACCAGCTGGTGAACGAGGACCGGCTGATGGACAAGTCCTTCAAGAAGGACTTCTCCGATGTCCCGGAGGCAGTCTCTGACCAGCTCTACAAGCAGTACCGCAGGCGACCTCGGTCTGCGCTGCTGCTTGTGCTACTCGTACTACTTTACTAATTGTGCTCACTAATAATTAAAAGTAGATAGCGACGCTTGGGGGCGCCGTTCCCACGATTCCCAATGCGTTGATTTACAATCTCTTTGGTTGCATTGGTTTTAAGAGTGTAATCCTATTTTGTAATTTAAGAGTTATTTCAATGCAATGCTGTTATGTCGCATTGACTGTATGGTACCCCATTGCTCCCTCGCTTGAATGTTTAAGGCTAAGCTTAAGACTGAATTGTTTGCAAGCTCATACTCTTGATTCCGCTGCGCTGCTGACCTTATTCATTCATTACTTTCCCAATATTGTTCGGATGCTAAGACGCCCTAAGTAGAATCATCCTAGAATTGTTATGACACCACAGGTAGCGGTATATTATTGTTATTATTATCTTTATTTGTTACGAGAACAGTACACTATAACTAAACATAAATAAGAGTGCGCAAAATACAACTTTGCAAGTATCTACAGCAAGAGCAATCTGACATAGGAATACACGCTTATTACTAAGAGGTCTGTGTTAATATGTGAATTCTATTATGTTACTCCAATCCCACATCCAGTGGTCAGAAGGCACGCGCCGCGGAGCCCCAGGGCGCAGGCGTGGTCAGCGTGGGTGGCGCGACGGACCACCCGAGCCTCAACCGCGCCTCCACGGCGCGTCAGTCCGCCGAGGCGCGCGCCGCGCTGGACGTCGCACTGACAGAGCTGAACCTGCCTGCAAACATTCCGGAAGGGTGCGACCCGGTCGTGTGGGACCGGCTGTGCAGACACAGGCGCGACAAGATCGAGAAGGAACTGCTCGTAAGGGACTCTCTCCACATCTAGCGCTGCATTGGAAAATTGAATTGAGCGAATCGAGGTCGCATCATCATCATCATTCGTGTTTTACGTTCATTTTCATTGCCAGCATAAATCAAAGTACAAAGTAACTAAGGCCTATGCTCATCACTGCGATTTATCTGCGAGTTGGCTATGCGGGATTATCTGCTAAGAAAAGTGATGTCACGCGTGACTTAAGCGTTTGACAAAGTCGCTCTCCTATCAGACAAGCAATAAGTTGTTAACGCTTAAGTCTTAAGTCTTAAAGTCTTAATTCTGGAGATACTTATGGCTCTAAATACGTAGTAATTATAAGTGATTTTCAAAGCACTGCTTGCCATGCTGCAGGAATTTTCTTATTTAGGATATTAATAGAATTGATTACAGGAATATTGATTGTTTGGATCGTGGTTTCTTTTGGCCGCGATTTGTTTTGAATCTTGGTTTGTTTTGGAGCATGGGTTATTTTGAATCTTGTACTATGGTTTGTTGAGGTTTGTTGTGTACTATGGTTTGTTGAGGTTTGTTGTGTACTATGGTTTGTTGAGGTTTGTTGTGTACTATGGTTTGTTGAGGTTT
>JAQIWG010001226.1:0-25733 GCA_034695025.1 Chamaedrilus cognettii
CCCCCCCCCCCCCCCCCAATCTCTTCGCCCTAAATTTTGTGTGGTCTGGGACGCAGTCTGCGCACTTGTAGAGTATATACAGAGTGAGTCCAAAAAATAATCCACTAGCGATATCGCGATAACTCAGTCAAAATTCAAAATATTGATTTCATATTTTTAGGGATTGAAAAAGAGATAATTTGCAACAAGACTGCCAAATTTCATGCACAAATATTTTTTTTAGTTTAAAAGTTACGACTGTTTTAGAAAAAGTTAAAAAACATCAAGTTAACTAACTCTCTAAAGCTCGCTTAGCCTGGTTATTTTGCCTGTAGCTGGCCTGCACCTGTTTCAGCGTGCAGAGCATGTAAGAATGGACTACTCAAAGTGTCCTCGCCTTCAAACCTTGTCCTCAAAACGTTTTAAGTCCCATTTTCCTCCTGCACAAGATTGGTCATTTTAGACATGCCCAACTTGCCGCGTTAACGAAACCATGCTTCCAGCGCTTGGCCGCAGTGAGGTGCAGCACGTGAACATGGCCTACTGGGCTATCGATATCTCAGGCACACGACGTCATGAATATGTATTCTAGCACGAGTACTAGGATTAGTTAACATGAAATTCAGGACAAAAATCATTTTTATGAGCTTAATTTTACTGCATACATTCTTTTTTTGACCTAATTACGCTCGTTAAATTGATTTTTTGAACGTTTTGAGCAAGCATTCGTAACTTTTGAACTAAAATATATTTTCAAATGAAATCTGGTGGTCTTGTTGAAAATTATCTCAGCTACAATCCTTGCAAATATGAGACAAAAATATTTATTTTTGACTGAGTTATCGCGATATCGCTAGGGGATTATTATTTTTTTGACTCACTCTGTATATGTGCAGATGTAGATATCTTCAGGAGTACAATATGCAGATGTCTGCGCAAGTATGCGTAGATATCTGCATTAATATGTGTTCGCTTGGCTCCGCTCCAAATTAACACATCTGTTGCGGCTTGAGAGGTGGATAACTGGATGTGAAGTAGTTCCTTCAGCATCAGCAGCAGCAGCAGTGGCTTAGCGATGATTTTTAGCTCCCGGGGCAAGTCTGGCGGTGGCGTCCCCATAATTATGACCTTTTGGGGAGAAACTCGCGAGCGCGGGGTCGGGGTGCTGATTAGTTTTGTCTGGCGCTCAATGGGAGGCGGCCTTCCTTGATGCCTCCCCCCCCACAAACTTTAAGCTTATTTTATTTGTTTATATTTTATTATTTTATGTATGTGAAAAACCAAAAATTTGTTCCGCTTGCAAAAATTATTGCCGTATCTCAAACGTAAGAAATTTGACACCTATTGGCGCGCCCCCCAACACCCTAAGACCTGGCGCCCGGGCGCACGCCCTGTACGCTCCCCTTTCCCTCGCTACGCTTCTAGCCCCACGCCCCCCCCCCCCACTTTCTGCTACATGAGTGCAAACCTCACTCACCAATGTTGAAGGGCTCTGATGGCTAGCCCAAAATTGATACTGTACCTCCAAAATTGATGCTAATTGACATAGCCCCATGAAATTATATTCTGTCTCTGCTCATGAGTCTATAAATAAATAATAAAAATTGTGTGAACAAATCTAGACTGTTTTAATTCATTGTACGTTAACACCGTAGGACTGCTTGCTCGATATTTTTAGCGGTTGAATTTTTGAATACAGTATTTGACTGTATTTCTGAATTTATGTTCGCGTTGTGAAGGTCGATCGTGTGCTAAACAGTAAACAGTTACCATAGATGCCACCTCCCACCATCCTGTTTTCCGTAGACCTACGATCTACACGCTTCTGCTACTTGAATTCATTTAACAACTTTTCGCACCCAATAAATCGACGGTGTTTTGGTTTTACCAAAAATATGCGATGAGTGTTATAGCGCATTACTTGCCCACATCTCGATGCAGCCTGCCGCGTGTGGCTTACAACTAGACGGGGTTCAGAGCAATGACTTTTTTTTGGAAAGCTGAAGGAAACGAGCCGAGGTTGGGGGGGGGGGCACTCCGTCTTTATCGTTTAAGTTTTTTCCCGCGCCGTTTGATGAGCACTTTCAAATTTATCTCAAAAATTTTCAATTAAGACCTCAGTTTAGAAATAGTATGATGAATTAGACTCTTCCATTCTCTCAAAAATTGTTTTTGTCACAAAATTGCATATATTTTTTACAAAAATTCAATTAGACTGAATAAAACACTGAGGTTTAATTCCTATATTTTGTCCCGTTTATGAGATTAAACGATGTTAGGTAGCCCTGCCCCTGTTGCGCCACTATCGGGCAGGTTGAGCGTCAGGAAGGATGCCCCCCGGCCTGTTTAAAGTTTAAACCATTCTTCATAATACTGCCATGAACAAGTGGTTAGGCCCGTGTGCCCATGGCCCGTGTGCCCATGGCCCGCCCCGGCGTCGTTGAGACGATGCTGGAGTCAGAGGGAGCTGTTGCAAGGATGGTATAGTGGAGGAGGAGAGCAATGGGCCGGAGTGGAGATGACAAAATTATTTGCCATTTGTAACTCTGGAGCGATTCCATCATCTCCTTAATCATATCAATTTTGTAGTTTATTGACTCTTCCCCTGAAGGCCTCCCACGCTGTCCTCGTTGCACCCCGTTGGGTCAGGGCACGCTGGTTCTTGTGCCCGTGGCTGCAAATGCCCTACCCCTGCTTGGGCGGTAATCCGGCCACTAAGCCGCGAGTGTGTGTGTGTACTGTGTAGGCCTATGTCTGCTGGTTATAAGAGCAATGGCGCCTCTAGCGAACAGCGGCGTCTCCGGCGTGAAGCTTTTTACAGATTCACGAGCGTCAATTGCGACCAGATGTTTGCGCCATCCACACCTGCTTAGATCCTCCTGCACGCGTGCCTGCCCCACTCCGTGCCTCTGAGCCTCTCCCAATCCTTCACAAAAACTTATCACTGCCTGTAGCGCATAGCAATGGAGGAGTGCTTAGGCTGTCCTTCAACGATGCATATTTTGCATGCAATTTTGCATGCAACTATGTTAAGGCCGACGGACGACCGTTGTCATGATAACGATCTTCTTAACTGGGTTTCATGCTCGGCTTGTTTCTTAACGGGGTTTCATGCACGGCTTGCATGAAACCCAGTTAGCATTCCTTAACACGCTGCATATTTTTCATGAAATTTTATATGAAATTTTACATGTAATTTTACGTGTAATTTTACATGTAATTTTACATGTAATTTTACATGCAACCATGTTAAGAAAATTACAATGTAAAATATCCTAAACTGGGTTTTATGCAAACCATGCACGAACTCCAGTTAAGGAAATCGTCATGACAACGGCCGTCCGTCCGCCTTAACAAGGTTGCATGTAAAATTACATGTAAAATTTCATGCAAAATATGCAGCGTGTAAAGGAACGCTTAAAGACATTATACATTGTCATTTTCTTAACTTGGTTGCATGCAGAATTGCATGCAAAATATGCATCGTGGAAGGGAGGCCTTAACCCCTCCTGCATGCGTGCCCCATATGCAGTATGCAGTATGCATACGTCCTCTCCCCGTCCCTGGCAAAACTCGTGACTGCCGTAGCGTAGCAAGGTGGGGGGTGTTCGGATAATTAACTTACCAGGGGAGACCCAGGGTGCCGACATCAAAGGGCGCTTCCGGGGAGTCAAAGAAGCAACTTTTAACTTGGCTGTACGTCATGTTATAGTACAGTATACAGTATACAACACAGTATTCGTTGTTGACTTTTTTGGACATTTTAACTGATGGCGTTTTTGTTTTCTAATATAACCATGGCTGGTGTCAGATTTTTTGCTATGGCGCTCTATAAGCTCCCGCTTCCCAGAATTGACCCTGTGAATATGCCAGTGGTCCATGTCCATTTTGGTCATTCTTCGCAAATCGATTTTGAAAGTTGGACATTGTAGCATTTGATCAGTGTACCAGGCAGAAAAACAATATTTATACACTGATAAAATTTGAAGTTTGCTGAAGCTGAAGCAGCTGAGCAGCTCAAAGAAGATTTTTAAGATGACAATTTATAATTGACAAATATTATTCTAAAATGATGCTCTCAACATTTTTGGACTTTCCCATGCTTTCAATCCAAACTATATAGACCACTTTAAACTTTTATCAAGGCCAGTATGACAGTGGTCCATGTTCATTTTTGCTCATTTCGCTTTTCCATTTAGCTGTTTTGGCATTCTGCTAAAACGACTGTGGACTTGGATGGATATGGACCACTATCTGTATCACAAAAATAAAAGTGGTCCGTGTCCATTGCCGTGCTTGTTCCATTTCAATTTCAGAATTCATGAGAACGACAGTGGTCCAAGTCCATAGAATGGACTTGGAGGACTTTTATTGCGAAAATACCCTTTTCAATAGACTTCGACCTTTAGGCTACTGTTGTAGCGAACAGACCGTTGTAGCTGGAGCTTGGATCTCTTCAGATCAAATTCTATGCCCTAGAATTAGTCTGAATCAATAAACCCAATATTGACAAAAATGGACTTGGACCACTGTCATTAGGATTGCCAGATTTTCCTCAGTCAAATAAGGGACACAAAAAATTTGTCAGGGTTTTATTCTATCATTACATTAACTACAGGCTACATTAGCATTAAATTATACACTAGGCTTATTAATTATGGTCAATCACGATCTCCATCAATCATTCAAAGCTATAATCGCATATAAAAAACATAGAATAGCAATTGAAATGGAATATGTGTAGGCCTATTATTGAGCATAACTTCGATCAAAAAGCTGTGGAAGGTGTGGAACTAACTGCGCGAGCGAAACGAGCGAAACGAGCGAAATAAACATTGCTTCTTCATATCATTTTTGTCTACATGCCCGAGTTACACATGTAGGGTTTTTTCAAGCAATTCAACAGAGAATGACAATTTTCTTACATATTGGTACTAAAATTTAAACCTTGGTCTAAATAAGAGACAATTGGCGTCCCTTGTGCCCTTCATAAGGGACAAGGGACAAATGGTCTCAAATAAGGGACGTCCCTTAAAATAAGGGACGTCTGGCAACCCGAATTGTCATACTCACAGGCTCAATAGTGGCACATTGTGAGTGACGTTTGCGACTTACAGATAACAGTCGCTACCTCTCCTCACGGCCCCTGAGGTCATGAATTTTGTCTGTGTTAGGGTGACGTCACTAGCCTATACACGCACATGTATGTGGGCTATGTATGCGTTAGTAACTTTAAGCCTTTCCCGTGGCGATGAGTACCCTCGCGCTGCCACTGTTCGCCGCGCTTGCGTGTTGGCCCACACCTAGGTGTACTAGCTACGCGTTTCCGCAGGCTACAACGTTGTAATGCCGCTAACCCGCTGTAAATCCTTCCTCTCACTCCAAGGTTGCCCATAATTAGGAGCGGAGTGAGCTTTACCGGCGAGAAATTAGTTCACACAAAAATGATCGACGTTATGTGGGATCAAGGTATCGCGTCCATTACTTACTGGGCCACTTGTCTCTAGGCCTGATGCAGCGTGTTCAGTTAGGCCTACTACACTGCGGGTCAATATGCCACCAAACTCAAAGGTGCAACCAGCGGCGTCGCCAGCGTTGCAAAAGTGGGGGGGTTCAATCGTCCAAATTTTTTTCGGGAAGGACATTTCCTGCACTACTTACGTAAGTAAGCTGTAAGTTGTACATTTCGTACAATGGTATATTTTCAAGCCATCATTTTTAAGTTATCAAAGGCCAAAAATTAAAGTTTTTGAGCCAAAATTATCGTAGGCCTACCACCTGAAAAACGCACAAAAAACTTAGCAGCGGGGGTGGGATGCTGACGAAAATTTTTCGACTCCCAAAAATTTAATATGTCAAAGAAACTTTTTTTTCTGCCTCGAAATTATCATCGTACATACGATAATTGTACAACAGTATCGTATACCTGTTATCGTACATCGTACAAACGCCATTTTTGAGCTCTAATTATCGTACAGTTGTCATATCGTGGTGTGACGATAATTGCACGATAATCGCACGATAATTGCACGATAATTGCACGATAATTGTACGATAATTTAGCCCGATTTTGGGCGTTTTGTACGATGTACGATATAAAGGCGATTTATACGATAATTTCGCAATGTGTACGCTAATTGTGAGCATTTATTTAGACATGCTAAATTTTTAATTTTTTGGGAGTGAGGCAGGAAAAAACATTGTCAGCACCCCGCTGGTGAGTTCATTTTCAATTTGGGGAAACATTTGGGAGAAATAGGGACATATTTAAATTATGGCGTTTTTTAGGGGGTTCTTCTGGTTATACGATAATTTTTGCCCTAAAACCTAAATTTTTTGGGCTTTTGTAACCTAATCGCACTCTGAAAAAGTGTCAACACTGTGATCAACACACCATCATCTCGGCGAATTGGCAATATGCCACAATATCTCAAAAAAATTTACATGTGATTTGATGTGATTCACGCGTGATTCACGTGTGATTCATCAAAATTTTTGGGCAAAAGCGTAAAAGCTCACTTGTTTGGATTTTGATTGTGAGCTTTTAATCTTAATTTTGCGATTCACATGTGATGCATATGTGATTTGCATGTGATTCACACATCAACCACATATGGCTGCACGACGCGTCACTCTCTAGCAAGGTGCTCCGTGCAGGGATTACTTAACAGTGTTTAATTAAAACCAATTTTGGGAGTCCATAGAGCAAAACGTGGACTTCATGATCAAAACATATGCAGATCATGATTTTTCAAAGTCCATAATAATTTTGTAGAATTGAACACTACTGTGGTACAAGGAAATTTAGTTGAAATGTTGAAAAAGGGGGCTTTGAGAGTTTAAAGTCAATCGAGTCTATTACATGATTTAGCTGTGGGGTCCGCCATTGAGAGATAAACAGTGCATCGATCGGGTGAAGGAGGGAACACGTTTCCGTCCGCCTCCCCCCTCCCCCTCCCCCTCTCCTCTCGTGTGTTTGGAAAAGGAAAGATCGAAACTCTAATTTTGCAGAGAAAATGTGATCTTTTTCAAACATTGGACCTTTACTGCGGTGACCATAAGATTCCTTTAATTGATCCCTGGCTGTCTGCGCTAGGTGAGTGCTAAGAGAGAGGTGAGGGTGGTGGTGAGCGAGTGCGTCGAGACGCTGTGGAACATGACGCTCAATATCAACGTCCTCAACCCGGACGAGTGGTCGACAGGGGCAAGCAAGATTCTCACGGACTTCACGCGCGAGGCCAGCCCAGGCTTTTATCCCGTTGCCAGCATATCCTTCAAGTAGAGCGTCACACCAGAGCGAGGCGCTGTGGTGTCTGGTCGTAAAAATCCAGCTCCAGCAGTCCTCATCAGGGCGTAAACGCCTAACGATTATGTGAATGCATGGACATTGGCCTAGGCCTAATAGGCGACAAAAAAACAGTTAGTTTTTAGTTTCATTCCTTCAAGTAGAAGTTTTGTTGTATTAATAAAATTGTATTAACCAGGTGTGCATTGATATTGTTTACGCGCGATATAAAGGTGTGCTCGGAGGCTGCAGCAGCAGAGGAAGGTTGGAGCGAGTGGAGCGCCCCTGGCGAATGCTCGCGGAGCTGCGGCGGTGGCGTGCGCTACATTCAACGACAGTGTCTCAAGCTGAGGCACGTTGCTTCTGTTGTAATTAGGATACTTCTTTCCAACTGTTTGGATGCGAGGCGCTATGGTGTGGCGATTAAGGCATTGCACAGGAGTCCCAGACATACGAGTTTGAGTCCCTAGGTCGCCAGCTACGAAATCATATCGTTGCAGGCATTTCAGCAAGGCGGTTAAACGCACAGGTGTTGCAAGATAGTGCCAGGTAATGGCTAATTTGTTTGACGTCAGGAAGGGCATTCGGTTATAAAAACTCAGCTTCTGCAGTCCTCACGAGGGCAAAAACGTCTAAACTTGTATGAAAGCATGAATATTAACAGAATTGACGAAAGAAAGCGGATATGTTAGAAAGCTTGTGTTTCGTCCCATTGAAGGTCCCTGACGTCCAATATTTTTAGCCTGACCAATCTCTACCCTTCTCTTCATAGGACAAGTCCTTGTCGAGCAGTTCGTTCAGCATTCATATTTTATAGTAATACTGCAATATATTTCTGTATCTGAGCCACTAGCAAAGTAACTACATAGCTAATGACAGTTGTATATGCATCATAATTGTGTGTCTAATGGCTTGAGATACGTGTGGGATAAGCGCTATCATTATGTAGCTAAAGTAGTGATAAATTGATAGTGTATCATTGTCGGCTAGTTGTTGAATATCAGGCAGTATTGATGCATATACCAAACAAGCAAAGTAGCGTCTCTATTCTAGCGTACTGTATGACACTTGTTGACACTCCTGCTATATCCTGCTACTAATTGTGTAGGTCACATTGTGTTCTACAAGGTAGAATGGTATGTAACATACTTTTAAAAACATTTCTTTCAACTATTTGCTTTTTGTTTGCTCGATTGCGCGTTCCAAACAAATTATTCGACTGCCTTGTTCGCTGCGCGCAGGTCCGACGGAGTACCGCTCTGCTCCGGACCGAGTCGATCTCAGGTTTCCTGCAACACCCAGGTTTGCTTCACTCCAATCAGTATCGATATACTTTCATAGTTACACGATCGCTCGCTAAAGAGCTCGGCTCAAGTGTATGGCTCAATAAATCACCGTTTGTTTTGAGTTAATGTTTCATTTAATTACGCCTCGGGTCGGATGCCTTGATTTGGCCATCTGGTGATCATGCCGCATGAGTGTGGCATGAGATTTTTGGTATTGATATGGACTTTTGCTATTGATAAAACCTGCCCTCGAGGCACTCCGGTCTTCTTTGATGGTCGATTGGATGGGATGTGAGCAGGGCGGCTGCAATTTTTTGTTATCAGGGACGCCATGGGGACGTCATGTCTGTAATCCGAGCTCCATTCGAATCCCGGCCGCGGCAAAGATTTTAGAGTCGTTCGTGCACCCTTGGCAAAAGTGGTCTAAGTTCGTCATCTATGCAAATAATCCAAAAGTTAAAAGTTATAGTTGAAGAAGTTTATCAATACCTATCATCACGTAGGTAGTAGAAACCAAAATGGCAACATACATTTATTTGGGAAGCTATTGGGGACACCAAGTCTTAAATTGGGAAAACCTAGTAGCTGCATTTGGCTTGCAAGTAGAAGCGCCACTGGATGTGAGAATTTTCAGTCAGTATTCGCTAGCTCGATCTGACCAGGGATCATTGGAAGAGACTAATAGTGCATTATTTAGCTTATGTGCAGAAAAATCTGTTGTGTTTTGAGGGGTTTATCTTCTCACTCGGATCAGCTCTGTGTCTGTGCTGCCCCCTTTTCTGTATTAATAACTAGATATAAATCATGTAATATGCTGCAAGGTCCTGTGGTGTAGTGGTAAAGGCATCCCACGTGGGTATCAGAGATCTGGGTTCAAGTTCTGGCGCCGGCGTTGCCGGCAACTATGAAACCATGGCGCTACAGGTCCTTCATCAAGGCTGTTATATACATATAAGCAATCGCGAGCTGCTAACCCAGTGCCAGATAATTATTTATTTGGTTGGCGTCAGGATGGGCATCTGGCCATAAAAATCGAGCTCCTGCAGTTCTCACCAGGGCGCAAAACGTCTGACCGGTGCAAACAGGTGGACTTAGCCTAACAGAATAGACCACAAAAAAGGTAAAAGGCAATGCTATAATTGTAGACCATACAACACTACATAGTCTGCAGATTATTGATGGTATGATCCTATGACTGGAGCGTGACCCTGAAACACTGATGTATGACTGCTGCTTTCAGCATTTGACTCGGGCAATGCTTGAGGCTGATCTCGGTGTACATCGGTGCTTAACAATATACTTTTATTGATTGATGAATCCGAATCATTAAATAACCCTCCGGCTACAATGCTAGACATAGGACTTGGAGGACAATTTGTAGGAGATATTCAGATGTTCGATATGGCAGATACGCTTACTAATGTTTGATTCACTGCGTTGTTAGATTGCTGCCCTAGGGGCACATTGGAGTATAGAAATGCCATTGAAAGGATCGGCACCAATAAACTTTAAACTTGAGGGCAGAACTGAGTGACAAAACTAAAGTAAATATGAACCTCTTGTATTAATCCACAGCACTTTTTTGGAATGCTTCTATTCAAGTTTTCTGCTCAGTGTAGAAACTTTCAAGTCATTTTAAGTTCAGTACTAATGACGGTCTCGTTCATATTCAGAAAATGCCCCTCTCCCGATCAATGGTCGAACGTTTCATTGATGTCGTTATTATTAATTTAATTTGATTATTGTTATTAATTTCACAATTTAGTAACAAAATTTAAATGTCCAACAGAATAAATCCGGGCACTGTGACCCTAGTTTTCAAAAGTTTGTATATTTATTGATTAATGACTATTGATTTATTCCCAAGGATTTTTCACTTTATTTTGAATGGCTCAAAGTGGCTCAAAATGGAGTCTAACCCCTGGCCCCCTATTTTGATTTGTGAAACGCGCCCAATACCGCCGCCGTTTCGTAGGACTGGGTGTTGGCTACGATGTCAACGAATCCTTTTACTTATATCCCTAAGGGTCTCTTTCCACTGTACATATTTGCATGCAATTTTGCATGCAATTTTTTGCATACAATTTTACATGCAATTTTGTATGCAAATTTGCATGCAATTTTGTATGCAACCATGTTAAGAAAATTACAATGTAAAATTTTCTTAACTGAGTTTCATGTTTGCCGTGCATGAAACCAAGTTAAGTAAATCGTTGTCATGACAAGGGTCGTCTGTCCGCCTCAACGCAGTTGCATGGAAAATTGCATGGAAAATTGAATGCAAAATTGCATGCAAAATGGCATGCAAAGTATGCATGGTTGAAAGAGACCCTAAGAATAGAGGAACGCCGTTGTGAGACGGCTTTGCCCGGAGCGAGTGACTTTAGTCTGCATCGGATGACTTGCAGTCTTAAGTTGACTTTCGGTGAGCCGTCTGTCTGCCACCCCTCCTCCTGCTTTCATTCCCCTCCCTGCTTCTTCTCTCTTCCTCTACCCGCTTCCCCCCCTCTCTCTCTCTGTGGTAAACGGGGATCAGTGAGAATTAGCTTCAATTAAAATGCCTTGATACTTACAATCTAAATAGTTAAGCAATAAAAATTTATTTAGCACAAGGATCGCATTATAGGCCTTGATGTCATAAAGTTTGAAAGATAGCTACTACAATACGTGTTCTAAGTTTCCTGTCCATTTTTATATTTTGCATTGCCGTTGGCCTTTTTTACAGCAGTGATTTAGCGATTTTTCTCCCAGACACTATAGTTTTTCTGTCGATTGTTAAATTTACAAAAAAAGTCATATCACACTATAGTTTAATTTTTCAGGTCGCAGACAGATCACAGAAATTACAGACCGACCGGATCACACTTTAGAACGTCGCGGGCCACATGAGCACTCAAACAGCCCGCACTTTCAGGGGTCGTGAGCCGATTGCAATGCAAAAAATTCATATAACATTCAATAACATCAAATAATATTGACCCTCGGGGGTCGCGGACTGCATCATCCCTCTCGCGGGCCGCACTTTTGGAGGTCGCGGGCCGCCATCAATGCTACAATTTCAACCCTCGGGTGGGTTTCACTTTTGGGGGTCGCGGGCCTCATTTGGCCCGCGGGCCGCCACTTTGACACCACTGATCTAATTCATTATACTTAACGAACCCGTCAGTTATTGGTCAGGTTTGAGTGTAGGCTGTTCTAATTCGTCAAGATTTGCTGTAGGACTGTTCTGATTGGTCAAGATTGACTGTGCGCTGTTCTTATTGGTCAGGATTGCCCAGAGGGAAGTCGAGACTTTCGTGCAGTTCAGTGTGACCAGTACAACCAGCGTCCGTTCAACGGAACTCTCTTCACGTGGGAACCTTACTACCCCCCTGGTCAGTGGGAAATTTAAATTAAAAGGACTTCAAGCTCTATTGGAACAATGCCTATTCTTTTCATTGCGTTCAACTCCTTCTAAACTAAAAGTCTGTATTTCTGGAAGATCAATCCCGCAGACAAATGTTGCAATTAATTTGTAAGAATTCTGTTCAAAGTCCATTTCAATGTTTAAACACAATGTTCAGGACTGAATCAACTACACAACATACATTGTAAAAATGTAAAAACATGGTGAAGTTGAACATCTAAATAAATGACCGCAAATTAGTTTGTTCTTCACATGCGCTCAATTCCATTGTAGAAAATAGTTGTCATAGTTGAAACTAGTTGCTAGACCTATTTCGGCTTGTTTCAAATGCAGTATACGTATAATCACAGAGATACATGTATAAAAAATAAATTTCTAAGAACATTTTTGTGTACATTTAAGAAAGATTTATAGGATCAGTCCTTAGCCTAGCTCCTTTCACTGTTTTTCACCCTACTCGCCAACTGATGTTGCCGCCAGCCAACGCTCGCATGTAGATTTTGTTGTATTGGCGCGTTTGACATTTGGTGAATAAAGATCTATTCTGTATTTATCTATTTTTTATTTCGTTGACCCTGATAGGTTCGGGTTCGTGTGAGTTGCACTGCCGCGCTGGAGGCCTGTCTGTCCCCACCCAGCCCGGCCAGTCAGTCCCCACCCAGCAGGCAGGGCGGGTCATTGATGGTACGCCGTGCTACGATCCTACGCTGCTGCACGACAGTCGCGACATCTGCGTCGATGGACTCTGCGTGGCAAGTCCTTACAGCAGGCCTTATACCCCACTGTGACCCTAGTCAGACGATGTGATCGAAAAAAATAATCTTGTTCCTGACAAGCTAGTTTATTAAGGACAAGTATTTTGCCACCTCATTGTTGTAGTGAAGAAAAATGATGACGAAGGCTTCAAAATAGCGCCATGCCAGACAGACTCGTCGTTGAGGAGGCTGGAGGGGCTTTGCTAAGCAAAGTCGCAAGATCACAAAGTCACAAAGTCACAAAGTCACAAAGTCGCAGTCACAAAGTCTTGTCGCAAAGTGCATTTTAGCTAAAATATTCAACTAGGGGTTCAAAGCATGATCTGTCACAGAAGATTTTGATGTACTAGTGTTTGAATACGAGATTCTGACACCCAAAATAGAGCCGAACAAGCGATCATTAATCCTGATGTTGAGAGCGAGTTCCGATCTCGATTTCAGGCTTCCACATGATGTTTTTGATATACTAGTGGTTTGTTAAAACTAGTTGTCAAAAACCGGAATCGTGTTTTTCTAAAGCATTGTCTGACTGGTGGGTTAGGCTATTTAGAAGTTTTGTTGACTTAACATTTTGGTTCAAAATTGTCAGTTTTATTACCTGAACATTTTTTATTTACTGTAATATGTTCACACTGATCAGAGCCCGACGGGGGGGGGGGAGGGTTGTCAAACGAGACAACAATGACACGTTACGTGACGTCATTGCACTCGCAAATTTTGGTGAACAAGCGTTTTATATTCAAAAGATTTATAGAAACCAATCTGTACCAGTGAGAAAAAAAATTGTCAAATCTGACGGCAAAGAATGTTTTTGGGCATTTTAATCACTTTTGAGACTTTTTTAAAGGGCACTCCCCCGCTCCCCCTCGATCCCCGAATGCATCCCCCAACTAATTTTCTGCTGAAAGTGGTTGTTTAGGAATTTTTTGATCAATTTTTTGACTTTTTTTGAGGGGGGGCGCCCCCCGGTGCCCTAGGCCCCCCTCGGCCCCCCTCCCATGCATCCCCGACAAATGTTCTGCTGAAAATCAGAAAAGTCCGCGGATCAGGGTGGACAAAAAAATCGAGGGAAAAAAAACGAGAAAAGAAAAAAACGTTTGGAAGATTTGTCAAAACGCGCCCAAAATTTTTTTGAGTGGCCTCTGATGATTTTTTTTTCGCTTGAACGAAACCATATAACTCACGAACTCAAGGTGTGCGAGTCAATTAAATCAAAAACGAACTCAAGACCGAAGGGAAGACGAATTGGGGGGGGGCGGGACAGGCGAGGAGGGCATAGCATTCTATCGATCACAGATTGGCCAGCAGGCTAGGCAGTGAGTGACCCGATAGCGCTGCTGCCAGCGATAATTGAAGCTCTTATTTATCGCCTCGATTTATGATCGCCTTTCAATTAGCCGACGGCAAGTCGACCTGTGAGCGCAAGAGGGCCTCAGAGGCTCTGCTGCTGCTTGCATAGCCTACAGCAATATGCAGCATAGCATACATGTAGGTATCACTGCATGGCGGGCTCCAATTGGAATCAAGTCTGCGGTGTACATTACTGTGCAGAGGCCTCAGTCGTCTGCAGTGAGGGGCTTAGAATGGAGCCATAGCCTATCTACATTTAGTGGCCCTGGAGCAATCCTTAAATTTCTTATGCGCAGTAGAGTATTGAATGTTGCTCGAATACTGGTAGAAATAATTTCTTAAAGGGGGGAAAGGTAGGATATAGGCAACATCGGAGGTGGAGTTAAATCCAAATCTTGCAACGTCACTTATATTGGTATTCACCATTGCGAGTTATCCTCGAATTGGCTCAATCGACGGATTGTGTGACGTCACAATAGGCATAGGAGATTGACAACGGTCACGCTCAAATCGCCGATTGATCAACTCGAGGTTAACTCGCAATGGTGAATACCAATATTAGGCTCATACCTATTACCCACCAATGAGAGTCAAATCAGTAAATTGCCAGTTGGCTCAATCGCAGCATTACCTGCTTAGAAAAATAAAGTCACATTAGGTATATGCGGCGTATATTGACAGTCAGTTTCTTAGTTCAGACAATCCGCCGATTGAGTCAATTCGCAGTTAACTACTATGGTGAATATGGGCATTAGTTTATTCAATGCGTGGTGTAGAGTGAGTGCAGTGTTTAATAAGCTGCTTGCGCTGATGTTCTATCGATGATCAGAGCAGACGTCAGTAGTTCTATCAGAGTAGACCGACGTAAACGTTTAAACAAGCGGCGGCCGCCTTTCATCGTTGCTCGTTCGACTGTTTACTGCGCGCGTAGGACGCTGTCCAAACAATGTTTTTTGGCTCCCTATACCGCAATACCGCACTACCGCAATACCGCCCGCACTACCGCAGCACCGCAATACTGCACTTCCGCAATACCGCACTGTCGCAATACCGCAATGCCGCACTGCCGCAATACCGCATCCATTTATTAACTGAGTGATACCCTCCTCAGTCCCCACGGCACACTCTTTTTAATCCTTTCCATGGGTAGAAATGATTTTTGTGGGTTGCGCGAGGTGCCGTATATACCCTTTTAAACACGATTGTTTTTATTATGTTGATGTCATTTTAAATAACTAATTTTGCTTGAAGATGTAAGCGACTAAAATGTGATTTTACTGCAGCGGGAACCCATATTTCATTCATCCCCTGATTGAGCTCAACACATTCATCCGTAGTTTTAGTGACTTTTGAGCTTCTGCTCTATGCACAAAATGGATATGAATAAGTTTTAAAAATTAAAGTAGCTTGCATGTGTAGTGACAAGGACTAATATAGAGTCCTGTTCAGTTCCTCGGGGCCAAGCAAAGCGTCGTTTCCCCTTCTTCAGTCGCCTCCTAGCGCATACACAGAAAGCTCGGCGCTCTAGGCCTATTTTTAGTTTTCTTTCAGATCTGTAAGGGATATAAAAATAACAAAAATAACATTTATTACTGTTTCTTACTAGCTGTTTCTATATTTTCTATATATTCTGTATACTATTATCTGTTTTTGTGTGTTGTTTCTGCTTTTAAAATGTTTTTCTCCTTGGGATTTAGCGACCGTGTTTAGTAAAAAGAAACATTGCAGTTTGAAGAATCTCCCCTATCTTTAGTCCTTTTGCAACTCGTCCTGTGAACTCTGGGCTAAGTCCTATCTTGTTACTCCAGTCTGCAGAGGGTAAAGAAAATGAAATTAAAAAAGACAATGAGTAAACGATGTGTGTATGAAGTATTTGTTAGCCTTTCATGCGACAATAGATGATGTGTGATTTATTTGACAGCCTATCGCGCAGTTTGCGGGTCACGTGTCTGCCTTGTTTGACCAATCAAAGAGGCCGAGAGACGGGGGGGAAAGTGTGGGTGACTTCAGGGAAGCTCAGGAAGGCGCGATGGGGGGTACATTTGAGGGAGAATGGATGAGTTCTGACTGGTCTGGGGTGAGTCAACATTCGCAATGCTTTATTCATTATTGATGCAAAATAAAGACTGCGGAATGACGTCACAGTTTCATTGACTGCTACTGTGCGTGTGCTTGCAGCAGCAGCGATCTTTATTGCATTGTGACGTGAGCTTGCCTTTTGTACTGTTTTTCACGCATGTACGAAATCACGCTTTCAGGCAACTTTGGGTTAGCTAAGGCATTGGAATAAAAAGTCCGGATGCGGGATTCGAATCTAGATGCTGGCAACCACAAAACCATGGGTTGCAGGCCCTTCAGCAAAGCTGTTAAACACACAAGTGTCGCTGGCTGCTAACCACCATGTCAGATATTATTCTGGTTGATGACATGAAGGGCATTTGGCCGTAACACCGAGCTCCGGCTCTTCCATCGGGAAACGTTGTGCGTACCTGTGTAAACTCGGACACTAGGCCTTTAACCTACAAAAAATACATATAGACGTTAAACATATTATTAATAAGTTTTATGTGATAATTTTAAAAATTTAATTCAGTTTAACTGCATTACTTATGCGCTCATAATGTTTAGTATTTATGGCCGCAACAATTTAGGAAAGAAAAAAAAGTTAATAAAAATAAAACCAACCAACTACAATGCTATGTCCGGCTTAGGCCTAAAGGCCGGCGGCCAAAAACAAACTAATCAAGATTAAGTATTTTGTTTTTCGTGTGAAAGTTATTGAAATGGTTTATATTGGAGACTGATTTGCTGCACTCGAGGTCAAAAAGCTTCAGCTTATTGATTTTGTTTGAATGTGGGGGGTCTTGAATTGCGTTACAATTTCAGTGTGGGTGCGCTTAATTATTTCAGTGTGGAGGGTGCGAGGCTGTGGTAGACACACGCAGGGTGGCGTGCTTCAGCGCGGAGGGGGCCATTCGTCCCCCCTCACGCTGTGACCCCCTTTCTCGGCCCCTCGCCGAGCGCCCCTGCCCCCCACGCCCCCCCTGCCCTCCTCAGCCACTCACACCGCAGTGGCACGCATCTCAGTGGACCCAGGCATGCAATAGGATAGCCCTGATCTAATAATCGTTCACTATCCATAGATTGCGATATAATATCCAAATTAATATTAATCCTGTATTGCAATATTGTATTAAAAAAATTATAATATGGTTAAAAGGATCTGTGTCTGAGTAGAAATTAGATTGTGATTAGCAGAGTGTTTAAATTTTTCATTTGAAGACTCATAATTTTTTTTAAGGTAAAGACTCATTAATGCAAAATTCTTAGCCCATTTACATTCTTGTAAATTATTAATTCCTATATGGTATATTTGATATCGTTAAGAACGGTGTTTAAACTTAAAGGTTCCATTTTTTAACTTTTCTGAAGAAGGTTGCCCAAAATCTAACTCAGGGGGGGTGGGTTCGGGTGGGGTAGACGACTAGAAATGGTGCTCCGAAACGTCCCTTCATATTAACTGTTTTTTTAAAGATTAGCAAAGCGTGAAGGCCTCAAATAAATTAGCACTGTTCCGGCCAATGTTCAAATTCTTAGCTAAAAGTCTGTGAGCGGGTAGATAAAAGTTGATAAAAGTTGTTTGCGCCGGTTTTTTAGTTTCGTACCACTTTTTTGGCGCTTTCAGATTTTTTTTGCGTTTCCGTATTCTTGTACTACTATTTGAAAATTTGAATTCTTATTGAATACTAATTAAAGCTTGGCTATTGTGTTCCAACCAAATTATAAAACGTAATAAATATTTACAAGAACGTTTAATTATCATAATTGCTTCATAAGTTCTCTCTTCATATTTACTAGTTGATGACCAAATATTCGTAAGCTTCGTTAATTTTTGTATACTCTACGTCTCTGGGATTCGTGCGCAAGCGCTTTGAGGGAACACGTAGTTCCGGCGCACTTTTACCGCTGGGTAAGAAGAAGAGGTGTGGGAAGCAAGAAGGGGCTTTGAGAATTCATCCAGTCAGAGGTGTGGGAACTCACTATTTAAATTGTGAAAGCACCTTCAGTTTTAGATGAGATAAGGGACGAGCTTTCATCGTGGAATTCGTACTCGTGTTCTGCTTCACCGCCTTCTCCTAATAGTCAGATATAATTATTAGAGCTAATTATGTTGCTTTAATTAGCACACTTGAATTATTATGTGATCTCGTGTGACGTCACTGATTAAAATTGAGCACCCACTGAAAGCCGGGCCCAGCTTAAACATGTGCTTTGTCATCATGACTCCCAATATTTTAAGACATAGCTTAATTGATTGCTTGTGTACCCTGAATTATAGATTTTCGATTCTTGAATTATACACGGTGATTCGGGAAAATGGGAACCAGTAGAATGATCATTTTTACTCAATCAATCACCAATCGATTTACATTAAACCTACGGTATTGCACCGCTGCTCATTAAATATTTATCTTGATTTCCTTACAGTTCGCTTTTAATCATAACAGCGCATCGTGGATGAGTGGAAAAAGCTGGACCAGCGCGTCATTGATGCGTCAGTCAAACAATAGTGTGGCCGTCTTCGTGCGTGTGTAGCAGCTCATGGTGGACAGTTTGAACACAAACTTATTCATTATAATTACAAATCTCTCTGGTATTAGTGTTTCAAGTTTCATGTAAATCGATTGGCAATTGGTTGAGTTATAATGGTCATTCCACTGGTCCCCGTTTTCCTGAATCATCTTGTAGATTAGTCACCCTAGAACACTGCAGGACATTGCCTGCAGTGTTCAGCCCAGTGCGGAGAAGGGACACAGCGCCGCTCTGTAGTCTGTGGTGTCCTGCGGCGTGACGCGCTGCAGCTGCTGCCCTCTGACGAATGCGTCAAATCTGAGCCCATGGCGACTGAGCAGCGCTGCAGCGGGGCGTGCGCGCCCGCGTGGCTCTCCGGCAGCTACGGCGAGGTAAATTTTTTTTGAAAAATCAAGCGTTGTGGCCGAGTGGTCTAAGTCGCGGAGCTCGGATTACATGTTGGACAGCGCGTCGGTTTGACTCCCGGCCGCGGCTAAAATTTTGAGCCACTTCGTGCACCGTTGACAAAGGTGGCTTAAATTCGTCAGCCCTGCACGTAGTCATTCTTTAGGGTGGAGTGCAGTAGTGCAGTTGAGGTGAAGTTGAAGTTGAAATTACCCCCTGCAGACTGGGACAAAAAGTGAATAGGCCTGTGGCCCAGAACTTCCCGGGTGAGTCGCAGAAAGAGACTAAAGAAGGGGGAGCGGTTCTATGCTTGCCTCTCTGCTTTAAACCGGACTGTATAGTAGTCTTGTAACTATAGCGGGACCTCGGCGGGAGAGAGAGAAAGAGGTGAATAATATACCTTTAAACCCCAGTTTTAGGCAATTTAATATTTTGAGTATTTGATGTGGTATTTTTCTGCTTTTTGCATTTGCAGAAGTTTTTCGTCAAAAATGTGCTACTGAATTTATCTGAGTTCATTCTTTATGTTTTGGCTCAATTTTTTCACATTGCCGCGGAAAAATGGCTGCAGACATTGTGTGTCTATGAAGCCAAACATTGAGCGGCAGTGAGCTAGTGGTGCATGTTTTCAGTAGCGCTTGCGAACAGCTTTAAAATCAGCAAAACAACCCAGCAACAAACTGAAAAATAAATCGATCTAGACTGGTGCTGTGTGTAGTGTGATGTGTGATGTGTGATGTAGGGGGAGATCAGACATAGACTGGTGCCGTGTGTAGTGTGACGTGGAGTGCGGAGGTGGTACAAGACGTAGACTGGTGCTGTGTGTAGTGTGACGCTGGGTGCGGAGGTGGCACGAGACGTAGACTGGTGCTGTGCGTGGCCGGTGCGCTGATGCTGGACACACGGCGGTGCAGTGCGATGCAAAGACCCGCGCAGACAGAGTCCTGTAACGAACAAGCATGCACCAAGTCGTCACATGGTGAGCACATGCAGCTGAGCAGTTTCAAGTGACATTGGCTAGCGGTACCGGGTTGGAATTGATAGCCAATGAACTAAGTAGCATTTATTTTTGTCAATGCCTGTTCTCTGAGGCCCATGTTGACCATTGCTAGTAACTGTGAGCTGGTGAGTGATCTGCTAAGGCCCAATTTTGCTCAATCCAGAGTTATTTGGTTCTAAATAAACATAGAACAAAAATGACGTCACGATCCAATCAGATCTGCAAATTAGATCCAGGATTCTTTGAATAACACGCCAGTATTGGGGAGTTATTCAAATAGTCCTAGATCGTTAACTATGGTTCAAATAACTTTATATTGAACAACTGGGCCTAAGAAAGTGACTTTGTCTAAGGCTTATGCCTAGCGTGACGTCACTTTTCTAAGCAGGTAGGCCTAATGCCGTTATTGTGCCAAATCCTAATGGTAATGGGCACAGAGCTGTGTCCACGTTAATACAAATTAGACATTTGCATGTCATGTAATTTTTTTTGCTGCAGTTATTGCCGCTTCTGAAACGAAGCTATATTAGTTGGGCCCCATTTCATGCGCCCCTAGTGTATTAAAAACAGTATTAATACCTCATTGGTTTTGCTGCATCATAGTGAAGTAAAATGATGAAAAGGCTTCAACATAGCGTCATGCCAGACAGACTCGTCGAGGCTCGCTGCGTATTGAGGAGGAGGCTGGAGTGGATGCTTTGCTAAGCAAAATCGCAAAGTCGCAATCGCAAAGTCGCAATTTCAAAGTCGCAGTCACAAAGTCGCGCAGTACATTTTAACTCAAATATCCGACTAGGGTTAAACTCACAACGCTCACGTGTATTATAGCAGTTAACAGTAGGCCCATAAGAGCTGTTTTGCATACAAGTTTTTCAGTCTACTTGTCCGTAACCATGCACGCATCCAGGCTTCAGTTTGTACAAGAGAGGATACAAACCAGGGACGTGGAATGACCTCCACCCCAGCTCAATCAATCAGTCCCCTTAGCCCCCCCACCCTGTCCCAACACAATCAGTCCCCTCAGCCTCCCCAGCTCCTTTCAAGAATATATGTCAAATACAATAAAATTCACCCTCTGGGAGGCTCTGCCCCAACCTCCGTACGTCCATCTCAGTACAAAATGTACGTAGAAAAAAAATTATCACCCTCGGGGGGCCTCCTATACTCCATCCTTCCCTGTGCCCTTAACACAAACTGCTAATAGGCCTGAACAGCGCGGAGAACCACAAAATATTGTCGTCTAAATTGCAGGCTCTGTTTTTGCAGACACACCCCCCTCCAGTTCGAATTGCCACGCCGCCCCCCATGGCTGTTGCCCCGATGGGGTGCATGCCGCCCATGGCCCTGCTGGGCTGGGCTGTTCTCGCTTCGAGGACCCCGCACCCCTCCCTGGGAACCCAATCCCTCCACCGGGGGACCCTATCCCCCCAGGGCTGTGTTTGGAGACCGAGCATGGTTGCTGCTCTGATAATCAGACCCCCGCCCAAGGGCCGAACCTGGAGGGGTGTGAGGGGGAAGGAGAGGGGGAGGGGAATGAGGGGGAGGGGAATGAGGGGGAGGGGGAGGAGGGAGAAAGAAGTGAAGGGAAGCGGGAAGAAGAGAGCTCCGGTGAGTAAATACTCACAGATTTGATAAATGAAAATGTATACATTTTTATTTCACAATGAAGGCAGTATGCGCTGATAGCAAAGCAAAGTGAAATAAAGAAATATAAATAAGAAAGAAAAATAATTAAACCATCATCAATTAAAACAGCATCTACATGTAGAGCTAATTTAATGCGAGATGCTTTTGTATTAACTAAAAAAAATTAACTCTATGATTTTGTAGCTCTGTTTTCAAAATTGACATCACTTGATCATGTAGCTGATTTTTCTCAACAGGTCAACAATCACATCCTTAAGCGCCGGAAAAAGCAAAATGAGTGTTGTATATCATTATTATGTGGACTGTATCGCAGGCCTATGTAGAGCTACATGTATGGTGCATTATGTGGCAATGAAACATGCAGTTTGCAATAATTGACATTACTCCCTTTATATAGGCCGGATCCATAATTGTCATTGGTTGCGCTCTTACGGTACAGAGCTTTATTTGATTATTGAAGGCTCAAAGCTGCGCTGAGGTTATGAACGCCTACTTAGAATTATGCCATCGTTCACTGGGATTCTTTGGCAGTAAAAAAATCTGATTTTCCTTTAAGAGCATCTAAATAAAGTTTGAATTTAAGAAGATATATTTTATTTCACAGCTATATGTAGGTTGCATCATGCATGTTTGCTAAAAAAATATTAAAATTATTTATTGAATACAAATTGTAGGCCTATAATTACTTTGTTTTAAAATGAATATTACATATGTTTGACATAGATTGATAAGTTATTGCTTTTGACTAGGCTTTTTTTGATAAAGTAGTGCGTATTTATTCCAAGTCATAAGTTCATTCTATCGTCTCAGAATCCTCCGAGTCCTCCGAGAGTTCCTCTGAGTCCGTCGACGAAGGATCAGGTGAGCTCTCAGTCACTGTCTCCGTCGAGCTACTGGAGAGTGCCGTCACGGTGCCCTGCGAGGACACGGACTACGGCTGTTGTGAGGACGGACTGACCCCTGCGAGAGGGCACCACCAGGTGGGCTGTGCCCCCCCCTCCTCCTCCCCCTCAAATCCGCCCCCGTTGAGAGAAATCACCCCTTTCGCCACCACCCCGTTTGCCCTCTCCGAGACGACGCTACCTCGATCAGCCGCCTCCCACCCCTCGCGGCGCTGTGTGGACTCGCCCCACGGCTGCTGCCTGGACGGGTCCACTGCGGCACGGGGGGGGAGCTTTGAGGGCTGTGCACCCGGGGAAGGGGGGGAGGGGTATATGAGGGGGTGCGCTGACGAGGGGTGGGGGTGTTGTGAGGATGGGATGACTCCGGCGCAGGGGCCTCATGGACTAGGCTGTGCAGCCCAGAACGGCGGTAACTATCTCCTGAGCCCTTTCCTTGTAAAGTATTGATCACTACTTCTTGGATTGGTGGACTGGATTGGAGCATTTACTGTACTTTTGAAGTGCCCAGAGTTTGCCTTGACTCGAAAGAAGTATTTTGACATCGGCTCTCTGAAGGAGCATTTTTATGCTATATCTGTTTTTAAAGTTTTAGACTATTTACGAGAGATTGATTTATATTAACATTTTTAATGTATTCTAAATTTTTTACATAATTAATTTTTCTTTTATCTGCGTAGTTTTTTTATACTGCTTTTACTTTATTTGAATCAAGACTTGCATGTGCTATTACACGTGTGAGCAATTTTAAAAATATATACTTGTTACCTTGTCTGGCACTAAAATAGCCCCAGTGTGCTGCTGTGCCGTTAACCCCTAGTTGGATATTTTAGTTTAAATGCATTTTACGGCTTTGAAGCTTTGTGGCATTGCGGCTTTGCGACGTTGCAACTTTGTGACCCTGAGTCATCTCTAGAAGGCATTTGTAGCGATTTTCTTACATAGTTAAGGAATACAAGGTTTGTGCAAAAAGCTGTTTGAAGTGTAGTTATTTAACCCCTAGTCGGATATTTTAGTTTAAATGCATTAGCAAGATGGCGCTATTTTTAAGCCTGGTGTTTCATCATTTTTCTTCGCTATAGTGCAGCAAAACCAATGATATATTAAGCAACACACAAACAAATAAATCTTGGATTAGTATGAGAATTATGATAGTATTATAGAACCGCGGCGAATCAGGAGGACAACCGCAGTGCCGGGCCCATGAGAGCCCGCCTCAGTGATGTCTGTCACACGTTCTTAAACATGCTTTGTGTACCCTTCCTTTCAGTTTTAATGATATATACTTTACAGCTAGAATTTGTGAGAGCTGTCGAGACTTTCTGCATGCATGATTTTTCCTCGCCACTTTCTCTATGAGCTGGTAAAATATTTCAAGTAATTTTGTATCTTTTTTCGATCTTTGGGGGCCACGTAAAAGTCCTCTGTGCGCCAGATCTGTCCCGCAGGCCGCCAATTTGATGGCACTGCTATAGAGCACTATTCCTTGGATTAGTATTGGGATTTGGATAGTATTCGATTATGATTGCCACGCGTAGATATATATACATCTGCCTATCTGCTTTAGATGCAGTCGATTAGGAAAAAATACTGAGGATCGGCCATGTGGAAAAATTTGATACCAAACGGTGCAATATGGTAGCAGAAGAAGAATACGACAAAGAAACTCACAGAGCTGACGGATGGATGAAAAGAATAGAAGATGAGTAATGCTTCTGCATTTAAATTTAGTTGTGTTATAGCGCTAACCTGTAGCGTACAGCAAGCCAAGTCCATAAACTATTCGCTCTGTTGATTCTTTGCTGTTCTAGCCGCCGCGTGCTCATTGGTCAAGGATGGGGGCGAGTGCTCGGAGTATGCAGTGAAGTGGTTCTTTGACACGACGCTGGGCGACTGCTCTCGGTTCTGGTGGGGGGGGTGTGGGGGCAACGAGAACAGATTTGACTCTGAGGCAGACTGTTCGGCTCGCTGTATACGCCCTCCGGCGGTGCATGGTAGGGGCACCCAACCCCCAGGGGGTATAGGGTAGTTTATGGAGCTCCATTGGTACCGGATAGGGATATCCATGCATCCAGTTTGGATGAACGGTTATTAGAACAGAGGCAGTTTCTGACCTCTACTGGTATACTTTAAGTAGCATACACACATAATGCGGCACTAAAGGGCGTAAGTAAATCCCTCTTGCTTGATTAGAGCTAAATGTATCCTACCCCTGTGGATATAATCAAATATTTTTACCCTTATCTCATTCATCCAAGTGTTTCTTGCCCCCTCAATTTAGCCAAACTTTCTTCCTCCTCCAATGCCTAATTTCATCCAAATGCTCCCACATCTGGTTTCATCCATTTGACCCCTTGCCTAGTTTCACCTTACCCCTTGCCTGATTTCATTCTATTTTTTCCGCTGGCCTGGTTTAATTCGTTCCTCCCTTGCCTGGTTTAATCCAATTTTTCCCACTTGCCCGTTTTAATCCAATTTCCCTTCTTACCTAACCATCTAATCCTAATCATCTAATGCTGCTGCCCCCCCCGCTGTCTGGTTGCAGGGAAGTGTTTCCTGGCGCCCTTCGCGGGTCGCTGCAGGGCCGCGCTGCCCCGCTGGGCCTACAGCCCCGCCCTGCACGCCTGTCAGCCCTTTGTCTACGGCGGTTGTCATGGCAACGACAATAAGTTTGAGTCCGCGGAGCTGTGCGAGGCAGAGTGCGCCAAACCCCTTGCTAAGGGTCAGTGCTAGGTCAGGGGTCAGGGCTAGACGTGGGGGTTAGTGCCAGATCAGGGGTCAGGGTTTGTATAGAGAAGGGGTCATGAGTAGACAAAGGATCAAGGGTTGACAGGGGGTCAGGAGTAGACATGGGATCAGAGGTAGACAAGGGGTCAGGGGTAGACAAGAGGTAAGAGGTAGACACAAGGTTAGGGCTAGATGACACAAAAGGGTTCAGCGATAAACAAGAGTTCTGAGCTTGATCAATGATAGTTTTTAAGGAGCCAGTATTTGACCAGGGGTCAGTGCTGGCTGACACATTAGGGGTCAGTGCTGGCTGACACATCAGGGGTCAGTGCTAGCTGACACATTAGGGGTCAGTGCTGGCTGACACATCAGGGGTCAGTGCTGGCTGACACATCAGGGGTCAGTGCTGGCTGACACATCAG
>JAQIWG010001227.1:0-25724 GCA_034695025.1 Chamaedrilus cognettii
TAGTGAGCTTCCTAAATATTGTAAATTTTATTGTTTGCTAGCCTGGTTCTGCATTACAGACTTTAACAGGTGGGGTGCTTTTTTACCCCCAGGGGTACTGTAAAGTGATTTTTCATAAGGGGTACCACCTAGGGTTAATATGCTAACACGATAGGTCTGCTCAGGCCATTTTAAGCTCTAATTAAAAGTTTAATCAAAGTGAATGATTATTAAGTGCATTATTCAATTCAATTCAATTTTTGAATAAGGAATTGTCAAATTATAAAAAGTTTTTGAGCAGAAAACTGCCCTCCTTCTCGATGACGCGTTCTGTTATAACAGTGCTATGCCTCGCAATTCGAAGATTGCTTTCTTTCTTCGGACCATTATCCGTTGTTCCCGAAGATTGCCTATAATATACAATATAAATTCATTCGTACAAGACAGAATGAAAAAACAAATACAAAATATAATGATTAAAAATCATTATTTTAGGCCTGGCCTTCTCGTAACAATTAACTAAGCTTGATGTTGACTTCGGTTTATTCCAGCCTGAGTTAGGCCAAGAATGTAGCTAGAGCCCATAATTTGTACGATTTTTCTGCGTGTGTGCAGGATCGGGTATTTTCATATCACCGCGCGGTGTAGCCTACGGATCAGGCAGCGTAGCGCTCTGCATCGTGAACTGGTTTCTCTATGGAGTCGTCGCTATACTTGGTACATGCGGATGCCCACGTAGCTACTTATTGAAGGGCAACGCTCTTTACTTGCATCGCAATCTAACCTACATGACATTGTATAACGCTGCATTCATTAAACGAATTAATTTGTGAATGTTAGAAATCAGAAACTAGAATGAGATCATGAGATACACGATTGCTAGTAATTTTGATCATGATGCGTAATTTTTGTAAAGACTGCTAGACCGTTGTGATAGCGCTTTATTTTGCATCATGTTCGTGAGATGTAGGTTGATTGCAGCGATTGGAAATGATGGTGACGGTTGTTCAACCAACCTTGCTCATTCCTTGGCTATGCATAATCATAACCAACCTTTCACTCCTGTTAATCTGCATGATACGTAAATTGTTGTTAAACTAACCTAACGAATCCTCTAGTAGTGACGTTGAACACATTTGTTTAATGACTTGCGTTTATCTTTGTATTTATGTATATACTTGCTCCGTGTGCTCTCTGGATACAAAAATGTTCAAACCGCTGATAGTTATTTATTCAAGCTTTTTTTAGGCGCACCTTGTTTTTTCGTAATTTGTTTTCTGTGCGTAGGCCAATCGCTGATTGAATGTTAAAAATGGTCTACTTCTGCAGGAGGCCTTTGTTTCGCCGAGTTGGGTGTGGTGGTGCGTCAGTCGGGGGCCGACTACTCGATCCTCCACGAGGCGTTCGGCCCCCTGGCGTCCTTTATGTTCAGCTGGGTCTGTGTCGTCATCGCCAACCCAGGCGGCCTGGCCACGCTATCTCTCACCTGCGCCACTTACATACTCACGCCCTTCTACGGGGACGGGTGCGGGAGGGCGCCGGAGGACTCCGTGCTACTGCTGGCCATCGTGATTCTCTGTAAGCTGAATTCTCAGATCATACTAAGAAATGCTCTTGTAGCAACAATCCTGTGCTGCTGGCAGTCGTGATTCTCTGCAAGCTTCAGTCACAGATCATAATAAGAAATGTCATAGAAACAACAGAACTATTAATGCATACAATACTAAGTGTGTATATGTGGACTTCCAATTCATCTTGTGTTTGGTTTGATTCGAGAAAAGATTTCGACTTTTTTAATTTTATGATGCTTGTCAACAATTGTTATTATCAATTTCAATCATGTTTTTCATTCATGATCTAAATATGATTTTTGGTTCCCTCGACAATTTGGAAGCACTTGGGACTATGGATCCAAAATTCTATTAAGAAGACAAGTATGCTATGAAACTAATAGTATTCAAACAGCATTACGTTTACAACATAAATATTTTGTCCGAAGGAGTTTTAATATGAACGTTGTAAACAATGTTATCTCATTTGTCACTTTTACTCCTGAAATAGCGTTTGATAATAATTGAATAGTAAAATTATGCGATCACGTTGATATATACCAAGTCAAATTTTTTGTATCGTAGTTAGTAACGAATAGGAGTTGTAATTGCAGTTCTATTGGTTGCAATCAACGTGAGTGGGACACAGCTTGTAACAAGAGTTCAGGTTTTCTTCACGGCAACAAAACTCATGGCAATGGTGCTCATCATATTCGGAGGCGTACTGCAACTCTCCCGTGGTAGGATAATTTTTTGAACTTCTAGAAGGTTCACATTCTGACCTCACTATCGTGACTTTTCTTATAATAGTTTGTCGATCGTGGTAATGATCGAAATTCTTGATACGCGACAGTCAATTAATTACGGACCTTAGGCCTATGTAAGTCAGATTTACAGAAGTGAGTGCATTGTACTTCGTTAATTACAATAATTGACAATAATGTAATTTACTTTGACTGGTTACTGGTGGGAAGTAACAATCCATCGTGTACAATCCAATGGTTTTTATCAAGCTTACTCGACTACACCATATTATCTGCGGGTCTATGCGCCTTAAATGCTTATGAATTTGATTATCAGCAAGGTTTTGCTAATATGCAGGTTCAACACAACATCTCGCTACAGGGTTTGAAGGGTCATCGGCGAACATTGGTCGTATGGTGACAGGGTTCTACAGCGGAATGTGGGCCTATGACGGATGGTAATGAACTGTTTTTTAAACCTTCCAGTTCATTGTTTGTGTCCAATTCCTCCGATGTCATAACTTAATTCATTGCAGTTACATGTTTTGGTTCTACATTCTGACACCAAAATTTGCATCTCACAAAGCGATATGCATACTTGTCTAAACATCTATTCATGGCGCACACACAAATATTTTAATCTTCTATGCGTTTCAAATGCCTATGAATTTGATTATCAGCAAACGTTCGTCAACCAACCACTGTGCTGTGGTTGATCGGTTTCCAAAAAATTACAAGTTTTAATCAAAACAAAGATATTTGAGCTATGAATTATTTTCTTTTGTTAACTTTTCAGTTTGAATGTAAAAACTAATTAATACTAATATAATTTCATTATATTGGTGTTATTACCAATTCATAATTATATTAATTGTTCGTGATATTAACTGCATTAATTTTATTTTTCACGTAAATTGCTACGTTTAAATATTGAATGTCATTTCGCTGGACTAATTTTGTTATTATTGTTTTGCTAGGAATTGCGTCAACTATTTCACAGAAGACTTAAAGAAACCACACAGGCAAGTTCTGGCCGGTTATTTTTAAGCAACCATTAAACTTCGCTTTAATTTGTTGCATGTAGATGTCCGCTATCATTTCTGGTTTATTTTGTGCTTCTACAATAAATGCAGATTTTATTAGGGGCTTTTGCATCCATTTCGTAAGCATGGAGCCGCAGATCAACTGTTGAATAACTTGTTGAAGCCTCGTATTTCATGTGTAACCAAATTCTGCAGAGAAATTTATGACAGTTAATTACATTTTGTTCTATCTTTGACCAATGAAGAAATTTGCCGCTTTCAATCGTCATCGGAGTTCTATTGGTGATCGTGGTGTACGTTCTAGTCAACGTGTCTTACTTCACGGCTATGTCTATTGACGAACTCATCGACTCGCCCGCTGTTGCTGTGGTTGGTTAGAAAAAAAAGAAGTTTTAGTTAAAACATGAAAAGTCAATGATATTTTGAGTTATGAGAGCTATGAATTATTTTCTTGTATTGCCTTTCAGTTTGAATGTACATGTTCATTTAATTTAGCTTATTGCAAATAAAAAAATTATTTTATTGCAATAATTTACTGTGCTTTCTCTCATAAGATACAATTTTTGAGGATTATGACATGAACTTTAAGTCAAAATTCATGTTTTGGAAGTTACTCTGATTTTCATTCATAGTACAATTTTGTAGTATAATTCACTGCATGCTAACACAGACCTAGTGTCTGTTGTGTTCTGTGTGGCTCATTGACTGCCTTGCTGCAGGCTCATACAGTACAGTAACAGTCAATGGAACTGTGACTGCACGCAGTAGCAGCGAATAGAAATGTGAATCAAAATAGAATTGTGTGTCAGTTTCAGTTATCAGTTCAAATTTTCATTACAAATTCTTTTTTGTATGCGATGACTGCGTGATTATGCTGCATTCTATACCTGCATGCACTGCAGGATTTAATTGTCACCTCTATGATGTTCAGATTGCGACGTCAAAGATTTGACTTGAGTTAACCGTTAACTGTTTTATGTCTTGAATGTTTCTTGTACATTGTCTACCACTGCCAGACGTGGGCCCAGCGTGTGCTGCCCGGCGCAGCGTGGCTCATGCCCCTCTTCGTTGCCTGCTCGACGTTCGGGGGCGCCAACGCGTGTCTCTTCACCACCGGAAGGTCACGAATAAGTACCTGGTCGCAAATGTGCCATTGTGCTTGATCTAAAATAGACTCTCTTTTAATGTTGAATTTCAGTGTTTAAAAGATGTCGTCTTTTAAATAGAAATGCAAAATTGCAAACCAAGTAATTTTAAAGGATTTATGGCGACAGATGTGGTGTCATTAAATTTGATGTTTTCTTAGTTGGGTTGGACTTGACTGAATATTACTGAGCCTACATATTGAACTAAATGCTTGCTTTTTACTGAGAGTTGCTTGAAGCTCATAGAAAAACTTTTTGGTCCTTAAATCAGCACATTTAATTTGTATAGTTCCCTCTGTTTTTATGGGTGCAGAGCTTGATAGCCTACAGATTAAAGAAAGTTCAGAGTTAAATAAGACTGAATTCATTGACAATTTGCATACAACGTACATGTTATAATTTGTAACTCAATCATTTATGGTAACATTAAACTCCAATAGTTTTCTTTGCTTTTAATGCACTATATACAAATTGAAGCATTTTTGAAGTGTTTAAATTCTTATGTTAATTACTACAGACTGATAATGGTGTCTGCAAGAAATGGTCATGTGCCCGAGTATTTTGGGATGGTCCACGTCAAGAATTGCACACCAATCGCCTCTTATCTGTTGACTGTGAGTGTTGCAGAATATCAAATTAAATGTAGTGTAGCGTACGTTGTGTTTAAACTGGTTGTTGCAAATTTGTAAAGTTAACGTTGCATGAATAATGGAAATAATGTCATAAATAATACAAATAATTGCTCACGTGTCGGTTTAAAAAAATAAAATCTTTGCTGCACGACCTCTCATGCATGCCCTCTCATAACAACATTCCAATCTTAATTCTTTTGTTAATAACTTCCAATGATCTACTAATTAAGTTAATAGGCCTTTGTCCTAACTGTGGATGGACCTTTGTTGATAGAAATAATTAACCTATTATAGAAACATAATGATCATAACAATAGCTAACTTCGCTGTTCTTAGTGTTCTGCGCATGGCTTCCATTAAGGTTCTATTCTCTGGCGCCCAGACGCCATGATCCAGGCGTTTTGTCGTCTCGAGACGCCAGGGTCTTGGCTTTTGGGCGTCTCTGCCATAGGCGTACCAGGCTATATCAATAATATATCAAACATAATAATGCAATAACAGCGACGCCGAGACCCTTGAAATCTGGCGTCTTGGTACGATATTTTGCATCTGGGTCATATTTTCTGGCGTCATAGACGCCTCGACGCCAGTTAAAGGAAGGCTGGTTCTGCAATGTCTTTAGGTCGCTTTGACGGTGTTTTACCTGTTCGCACGCAACGTCCAAACACTGATGAATCTGCTCGGCTTTGTGCGATGGGTATTCTTGGCTCTTTGCATGATCGCGCTGATCATGTTCCGAATCACGCCCAAGTACAGGGACCTCCAGCGACCATTCGCAGTACGCTAAAGTAGACTTTTGATTCCGCATCATAATATAAGGACGCAGTGAGAGATCTTTGGCCCGTTGCCTACTTTTCAGGGCTTTTGGTGGGCGTGGTGTATGTGTTGTGGGCGTGGTGTATGTGTTGTGGGCGTGGTATATGTTTGTGGCATCGCTGCATAGGCAACTGCCGGCTTGAGGCTAAGGCCTGAGGCCTGCTTAACGTTGGGCCTCTTATACGATGCCCTTAGAGACCAGCATAATGTGGCGCAAGGTCATGTTGTTGACCGAGGCGATAAAAGATCCTTGCTTCGGCTTGCACGGGTCCTATGGGCTCCGATACAAGGGCTACCGGTCATATGGGCTCCAGGATACGGGCTTGTGGGGCACGAGCAGGGGCAGGGGCAGGGGCACGGGCAGCGACAGGGTCAGCTAGTTATGTTAATTGTTCTCAAATTGCATGCCAGTATCTTCATATATTGGGCTAGCGTCAATTTGGCATAAGACAATTTAAAATGATGTCTATCATAACTCCTAAGCAATTCATTCTATTTTTGTTAACGCTCTAAGGTTTAATGTGGACCTGGCCTACTGTATAATAATTATGCAATGAAACCAGTTATTTTGATGTGCCAAACCAATTTTTTAATCCAATGTTTATAATGATGGACCTTTACTATTTTTTAATATTCTGTTCAATTTTTTAATATTCATAAGTTCAAAGCCATTACTAAACGATCCAACGAATGCACACAATACATTTTTAGATTGTTTTGTATTCTTCACTAGCTCATGCTAAAGGTATATTGATTTACAAATTGCGGCTGGTCTATGAAATTAGGCAGGTGGTGACACCCAAATTATATATTTTGCAGTTGCCGTTGTTGATACCGGTGATGGTTCTCTGCGTCGCTGTGTCGGTCGTGGTGCTGTCAATAGCCATCAACCCGTCAGTCGAGTTCATGTTCGCATCGCTCTTCATCTGCGCGGGATTCCTTTTCTATGTCCCTTTTGTACACTTCAAACTGAAACTGAACTGCTTCGGTGAGTTTTCAATAACATATAAGCTTACAGAAATGTGTGAATGCCTCGATTTTTCGCGTAATAATACTAATATTTCTTGAACGAATGTAAGTTGTGTGATTTCTTGACATTCATTTTGCTATAAAACATACATGACATCATTCGTTTACAATGCTATAGCATTGGCTGTAAGCGACCTGTAGATTATATTAGGAAATTCATAACAATAATTATTTTATCAATGGCTCATTTTTCAGAAACCGTAACCAAGGGCATGCAGCTGATGCTACAGGTGTCCAAGCCTCGACACACGATCGACTGAGAAATATAAAATAAACTATAACATGTATTATTTGACAGTATGCAGTAGTGTTTATGTATGTATGTATGTATGTATGTATATTGCACTTTTAACGCACCAAGAATATGTCATGCAAACGGAGATGGAAAAACATCATTTGCTTGAATCGTAGGTGCGGGTTCATCTTGGGGTTTTTTCTTTTTATATTGGATAGTTTACAAGTTGAGAATACTTGGACTGGCTGCCTAACGCCTTTCGGTTAAAACGAAGGATGTTCACCGTGGCGTTCGTTTGACCGAATACGCACGGGACCGCTCGGTGTGCGTGCTGTCGGTCAAATGAACGCCAGCCGCCCTCGTTAAGGTCACTGTGACTTTAACAAAAAGAATGCTGCGTGCAGCAATCGTCGTTAAGGATCATGACGTCAGATCTGCGCGTCGAGACAAACGACCGCAAGCAGTCGGCCGCTCGACGAGTTCTCTACGGACTTGAGTCTTTAACAAAAACTTCCTTCGTTTTGACTGAAAGGTGTGCGGGCAATATAAGTTGTATTCTTGTTTTAATGATCGGATTGTCTACGCGTCTTCAACCAAACTACAAAGTGTCATAATCGTGGAATTAAGATCAAACTTAGCAATTAAAATTTTTTACTTGTTTTGCAAAATAGGCCTCCTATGGGCGTTTTACTATTTTTTGGTCTTACTGTCAGTTTGTGGCCAACAAAAATGTATAAGTTAATTAATATAACAGAATTCAGATAATACTAGTTTGTTGGTTAGTTCATTGATCGTTTAAATCTAACATTTGATGTCTGTGGTCACTTGACTTTGGTAAAACCGTTACATCATGACCTTTAGTCAGGATTATATCATATATTATCATATATTATATTATATCATATGATTACAACAACTTTCTATCAGAAACTATTTCTTAATTAACTCATTGGAGTTATAATTATTATTTAGACAAAGCGTTGTGGCCCAGTGGTCTAAGTCGCGGTCTAAGTTATGGGCTTGACAGCGCGTCGGTTTGAATCCCGGCTGCGGCAAAGATTTTCGGGTTACTTTGTGCAGTTTTGGCAAAGGAGGTTCAAATTCGTCAGCCCCGCAAATAGTCATTCATTAAGGTGAAGCGGAGTAGTGAAGTTAAAGTTGAAGTGATAGAAGAAAAGAAAATGACAAAATTACTAAACTGAAAAAGCAACAAAATCCTCCTTTTGTCGGGATCAATGGGTCATCACAAATTCATCTCTGCAGGACGCAGTAGAGAGCCATAGCAACGTACCCGCAGCGGCTGGGTCCAGAGTGGGAAGCGTAATCTTCAGCAGTTGTTGCACTTCCCCCAGTTCCTCGCCGCCGCACGCGGTGCACACGTGCACGGTGTGCACGTTCGGCGTAGTCCCCTCCCGCGCCGACACCAGGGTCCTGTCACAAGTGTTGGTGTTGAAGGGAATTTTTATTTCTATTTTTCTTTGGTTAAAATTTTTAGGACCACGTGCGAGTAACGAGGACCATTCCAGTGAAAGGTACAAATAAGGAGGTGTAAATGAGGTCAAAAACTGATTTATACTCCTGTCCGGGCAGGAAATATTCCAATTATCCCCCCCGCACCACTAATTTTCACCAAAAGTACTTCCGCCCCTAAACTGAAGCACTCTATGGCTGTTGGCTTGCTGTAGGGCTTTTCATTGTTGTCAACCTGAGTTGTGCCTTTTTGACATTTGGATAATGATCCATCTATCCATTCATCCCACTGTCCGAGCAGGAAAAAATCAAATTAGCCACCCCTCCCCGCACCAATAATTTCTGGAACCTCCCACCTGAACTGAAACACAGTACCTGGCGCCCAATCAGCTCACAGAGTCTGTCAGTATATTCGTTTGGTTCGCCTTGGCGACCAAACGCCTGTCGAGCTATCTCGAACACGCGCCCGTTTGGCAGAGGGGCAGGCAGGGGTGCGCGCCACACCGTCTTTGAAAGTATCTCATAAGGATTAAAATTTTCCAGCAAAACAATCAAATTCACCCTCCTTTCCTCCCAGTTCACTCACTGCACTCACGGTGGAGGGATCTCCGGGGCCGTTCGCATGATATATAACGCTTGAGGGTGGTTGGCCGGGTGGGATAGTTAAAATTAGAAACCACGGTAGTCAAATAACAGTTTTTTATTTGACGTGCACCGGCGAATCTTGTACACTATTTTATTAATGCAATTCGACTGCTACTAGTATTTAGTTGGACTTAAATATTGTGATTTAAATATTGCATTTAATTTTGACATAAAAAGTATTGTAAATAGGATGAAAAGGCTATGAAGGCTTGAAGGCTTGAAGGCTTGCCTCTGAAGGCTTGGCAGCGGGGCACAACGCCACTGTGGTGAAGCATTCGGCGTACTACCTTGTAGTCCTTGACACCCGGACGGCAACATCACAAGGATATCAATTAGTGAACTGGCTAGTGCACTCAATCATACAATTTCTCTTCTACAAGCAAATCGCCATTGACACACGCATAGGCTATTGCCACCACACCACACTTTAGCTATAGATGTAACCTATGCTAGTAGCATGCCTGTTCTGAATCTAAACAGAATCAAAAAATATCGATAAGATATATTTTTGCGACAGGTTTTACCTGTCAAATTAATTCTGTTAACTCTGTCTTCTAGTGGATTGGAATATATTAAGTTCATAAATCATAATCAGTTCATCAACGTAAAACCAGTACGGTTCTGCTTCAGTGGTATCCCCTCCCCAGCCACCAATCACAATACGTAGGCCTACAGATGCTGTCCGTTCGCCATGCTCGTCACTTCTTTTGTTGTTCAGTTCAGCTCAGTTTTTCAGCTGTCACAGCGTCCTAATACGATAAGTTTTGAACCTTATTATTGAACCAGTATGACGCAGTACTGGCTTATCTACCTATTTTGAAGAATTGAAGAATTCGGTGAAGAATTCATATGCCCGCCTAGGTGCATAATGAGATTTGTAGAATGAATAACTCAGTTGGTCATGTTAGCTTAATGAAGTTGGTCATTCTGACTTATAATGATAGTATTGCTTAAAATAGCCTATCATTCATGTCAAACTTTCCTGAAGTAACATAGCCGCCGGGGTAATAAGTTATTTTTCACCGGTCGCCGATCATGTTTGATCGGGGACCGGTTATTTATCCAGTCAATTCTCTGAAAATAAACAAATAGACTTATTATCACTAAGCATTTCATGCGTTTTCTTAATATTTTTACAAAATCAATTATTAAGTTTTTGTGTATTGGTATGCCTAAATTCTTTATGGATTGGAATCGGACCTCGAATTAGCATTATTTGTTATTTTCAACTGCTCTTAGTAAATTGTGTTATGTCGGAAAAACTTTATACACGATATCTTGCTTGATTCTCTAGACCACGATCATGTAATTAGAAGCTGTGGGGTTTGTTTTGAGATGATTAAGATTAGTCTGTTGGTTGAGTTAATCACAGTGACATCAATGTTACAATTTAATTTCGTTTTCTAGGGTAGCCTAATTATAAATTGCTATTAGCAGTAGCACATTGGCCATCATTGCTCATTGTAAGTATTCAAATTCTGTAATTAAGCATAATTATACGGTATGCCGGTCTGCAGATCTACAAATAGGACTCTCAGTTCTAAGCGATGGAAAACAGTGATGTATCATCACACGCACTGGCCCAGAGCCCCATTGAATCCCGCAAGAGAACGGCCCCGGATGGCTGTTCCTTCTGGTTGGAGAAGAGAAAAAGATTTTGCAAAACCGCACCCACCGACGGTTTGTCGTATTGCAAGGTCCATATTCCTGTGCCCGAGCAAGATATTGGCACTGCACAACCTAACAAGAAACAGCGCTGCGAGGATTTGGCTCCAGAAGTCAGCGGGGCGGATGATGTTGAAAAGCCAGCGATTAACAACGTGAAGGATGTGTCGGAGAGGCCGGAACCAAAGCCTGATCGATGTCATCTGTGGCTCGAGCGCAAGCGACGCTACTGCAACACGCGGATCTCCGGGAATCGACTGTTTTGTGTCGAACATTCTCCCATGATAAATGTATGCCAAGTTGTATTTGCAGTGCATAAATGGTTCGTTTCTATTTTGTAAATATATCGTAAGTAAACTGCATCGTTACTAGTGTATGCAATTTGAATAAAAAAGCTTGATCATCCAATTTTTAGTTACTTTTCTTGTACGTTTGCATTTATGAGGATGTCATTAGGTGGCTAAAATATACATGACACATTTTATTCTAAAAATGCATTATATAGTCGTGTAAGCAAAAGTTAAAAAATTTGATGGTAAAATTAGTATAATAGATATTTGAAGCATTATGGCCCGTGATTGTATTGTTCATGATTTACTGAAATTTGTGTACTTTCAAGGTCAAAATGTTGTTGTAGTCATCTGTTGCGTGCTACTGTCTGGCATAGGAGGAGACTGGTCGGCAGCGTGTTCCATGTCCTAACGACCCTAAACAGTATGCAGCCTTTTTTTGCAATTTGAACACATTTATAATTACCTTTGTGGCAGTGATTGCATGTGTGCAATAGCCTGTGCAGCAAATATTAAAGCATTTATTTGCTTAGAAATATTCTCAGGCTCTGGAGGGATTCTATCTTATCTTTTATGAGTCTTATGAGTCTTATTTATAACTTACATGTAAGTATGTCAGCTATAAGAATCTGAAACACTAGGCTTGTTCTAAATAATTAAAAAATTTATTTACATAGTACCGGTAAGCCTACACAGTTATTATATACCGAATTCGTTACTTGGCATTTTTGGTGCCATTAATTAAAATAAACTGACTGAATTACATTGAGATAATTAGATTTTTAATGACTTTTAGGCCTAATTAAATTACAATTTTGTGTAGTAAAGAAGGGACCAAGTTAGTAATTTTGATCATCCAAAATTATTTATTGCATGATGTTGAATTTTTTCAAATGGTTTTTGTTTTGCATTGTCATGGTGTATTGTGGTAGATATTAATAGGCCTGTAATCTTGTATGCTGTGTATTCCTTTAGTTCCTGCTATGCAGATCAGCTCTTGAGACATCTCAACAGATGCAATGCCAGAGCACAACCACTTCCGGTTAGTTCATTGTACGCATTGACGTTGTGGGATTGATGCATTAGTATATGTTATGTAATTTAATTCAGGAATTTAGTGTGCGTAAACGTCGAAAATTTCTGTGCATGTTCATTACGTCATTGTATGGTATATTTATATATGACATATATATTGTATATTATATATGATGTATATATATATTAATATATATTTATATATGTACTTTATATATGATTCATGAATCTTATGTAATTCTTAAATTCTTTTCCCTTTGTTTTGACAGATTAATTACCAATTGACATGGCTTGTCTGATTAATTTTAAAATATTTAACTTAAGTTATAACTTAGTACGGGTTATTTTGTAGCAGTTTCTTTTAAGATCATTTTTTGAACTGGGTCCCCTGGAATAATTTATATTTGATCAATATTTGTTGTACAGAGCTTTCATGTCAAAGGCATTAATTCTGGTACCATCGACACGACCGAAGCGGATAAGGTACAAACGAGCAACACTAACTCCCTAAGGCCTAGTTTTTTCATCGCGCGTTAAATTTGATCCGAGGTCATGACGTCATTGCACCCAATGAGCGCGCTGAAAACTCGATCCATGATTAATTTAACACCATTGTGATTGGTTCTTTGCATATTAATCTCTGGTTAAAATTTTAATAGTCGATGGAAAAACACGGCCTAACTAGTTGAGTCGATGTGTTGAATAGTCTTGATCACATGTGCACGCATGCACGCACGCATGCACGCACGCAACACAAATAACAACTGTGATGTACTTTAGATTGTTTGAAGTAAACCTCTCTAACAAGCATTTGATTCCAAAAATGTTGTGCTGTAAATAAATTTGCGTTGATCAGATTTTATGGACAGAATTTTAAATAGTTGATTTAGAAAGTCAAAGCCATTTATAAATGATTAGCGCGATATCGCGTATATAAATATGGTAATATAAATATGGCTTTCTCTCAGCCCCGCTCTCCAAATATTCCGGATGATAATACGCAAGTTTGTAAAAATTATATCGGCATGTCCCTTAATACTTGCAGGTTGGTATACGTGATGTTGACACGGAAGAAGTATTCAGCATTATCAGCACTGTTAGAAATATACACAAAGGTTTCTTCAAGAACTGATTTAAATCAACATTTTTATTGACACAGTGACACGCGTATGACTGAGTGCTTTCTCATGCTCGCTTTGCTTATCGATGTACAATTTAATTTTTGTCGGCGTTTGCGAATTTAATTTAATCGATTCAAGGCGTTGTTTATTAATTTGCATTGCTGCCTAGCTGCCTGATCCTGTATCTATTACTTATTTAACATCAAGCTTATCAGCCTTTAAAAGTTAAATTGTGATATGCAAAAGTGGTTATCTTCCTGCTTTATCGAAGCTTAAATGCTTCCATTGATATTTGTCCAATCATTCAGCCTTAGATCATGAAGTACATTGCATCCTGTCCTGCACTGAGATGTTTTGCTTCGATCGCTTCAGATTTGTCGGAATTCTCGTCGAGCGTAGAGTTCCATCAAGTGTTGAGGGAGGAGGTTGACAAGCCGACGATTGGATTGGAAGCGAGGCGGCATCTCTTGCAGCAGGTTCAACGCCGATGTTACATTCGGCCATTTATTTATCCTGTATTTTATACAATACTAAACCTTTGACTTTAATTTACTAATTTTCGGAATATATAAGTATGTATTGACATTATGTTCAGATTGTTCATTATGGTGCAAGCAGCAATTATGTATCGATCATTGTGATCATGCGTTTTTTGCTGTTGTGCTGAATAGGCATCCCTGGTGGGGAACATGCAAACTCTGGGACTGCTCAAATATGATTGCCACTACGTTGAGTTTGGAGCAGGGAAGGGTGAGTGCTTATGAGTATGGACATTGGACAAGAACTGGCTTTTTATGTAGTTTTTGTTAGTAAATAAAGTTTTCTATAACCATTTCATAACTAGTTTTACTTAAATTAAAATTATGTGAAGATTAAAATATTAATTTTAAGTTAATTGAAGATATATATAAAATTAATTTTTTCTTCATTAATCGTGTTAAATGAACTTGCTCTGCTTTCTTATTTTCTATTTCTGCATAGAGGTTAATGTGCCTAAAAGTAAAATGTGAAGTTGTTTTAAAAAAAGTTGTCTAAAGTATTTTTGTTGCTTAAATGCTTAGGTGATGATTTTGTTACAAAGTGAGTTCGCTGTTTGTACTCTGCAGGTGGATTATCTCACTGGGTGCAGTTGGCTAACAAGAACAGCAGCAACTGTCAGTACCTTCTTGTCGACAAAAGCAGTGTTAGATACAAGGTAATTGAATGCTTCTGCTAGTATCAGTAACTTGTCGGCCTTGATAATGATCTGCATTTAATCAATGAAATTTGGATGCAAAGTACAGTTAAAGGGAATTATTTGGTGGATATTCATGCATGGCCTAATATAGGCTTGATTTATGCCATATGTGTAACAGTTGGTGTATTTATGAAATCATAATTACATTGATAGTAAATTATTTATCAACGTTAAGTACTAAGTGCTTAGTGTAAACTAGTTCTGATAATGCATAACGCATCAAATATTGGTAAGCAGTACTTGTATACAGATCATGCGAGTTATATCTTTGTGAGGATTTTTTTCTTAAACTACTGTATTTATTTATATATTTGTGTCAGTTTGCTTTACTAAAAAGTTTAGTTATTTGTTGTCCGAAGATGGACAGTTATCACAAAGGTCTGGAACAAGGGCCGCACTTTGAACGACTCAAAATTGACATAGAGAATCTTGATTTGGGTGAGAGCAATGTGCGGTTTACTACAAATCTAAGTTCTATAATTATTTCTCCCTATCAAATGCTTCCTATCAATTTTATTAAGGAGGCAGTGAGACGAATAAAACTGGGAACTGATAGCTACTGGTCGTGTCTAACTACTACTAATTCGAGGTGGAAAGGCTGACTGGGGGATTCATGAGGTAAAGTTGTAAGTTTTAATTTTTGTCTGCGTTTGACTCGTAAGTCGGCTCAAGCGTTGGATTACTAGCATTAATAGAACATTGAGTTGGTTTATGTTTTCACGCGTTTAATTGGCAGCCCAAGTTCCAAGTTTGATAAAGGAGCATCGGTCCATTGTCTGCACCGGAAAACATCTCTGTGGATCGGCCACGGGTAAATTGTTCTTAGATGCGATATAACTTTGTGCTGCATAGAATGTAGTACTTTGTAAAAATGATTAAAGTCTTTGAAACGCATATTTATAAATACTGTTGACAACCTAGTGGCTACACGTTTTGAATTTGTATTTCCTAGAAAACTGTCATGTTCTAGGTGATTGAAGTATGACTAGGAATTTGTCTTTTTTTTAACGTGATGCAGGTACTCATGTGATTCAAGCCTACATTTTTTCTCTTGACTCACATGACTGAATTGAAATAGATGTAAGCTATATAATGTGATTTTTAAATACTCCAGTCAGTTTACTACAGTTGATACAGCATGTATTGTCCATTTGCGGTTGCACTGACATCTTTATTTCTTTCTCGCAGATCTCATGCTTACATGTGTTACGTGCAAAACTGAAGCAATCTTCACTCCAGCTGCAGAAGATGACTTTTACAAGTCAGTCACTCTAGTTGATCAGTTGATTGCGTGTAACACACAAGCCTACTATACATGTCTAAAGAGCTACTTTAATTTTCAGAGCCATTTATCTTTTTTTTTATTTTAATTTAACGCTTCGTTGCTAGGACTTCCCTTTTTTGCGCTGATCTCAATTCTTGGTATATAATATTCTATGGTCGCTTGTTTTCTATTACAGAGTGTGTGCTATTGTGCTTCACATCCTCTCATAAATATTGTTCTTTGACGTTGTGCATTCATTCAACTACTTATTAGTGAGCATTATTGTGTGTGGACTGCGTACGGTGTGGTGTTGGCTGTTGTGTGAATGGTGTGGTGTTGGTTGTGTGAAGGCGAGTGGAGGGTATTGTGTGGCATGTGGACGGTGTGGTGTTGGTTGTATGTAGGCGTGTGGAGAGCGTGGTATTGGTTGTTGTGTTTAGGTGAGTGGACGCTGTGGTGTTCGTTGTTGTGTGAATGGTGTGGTGTTGGTTGTGTGTAGGCGAGTGGAGGGTGTGGTGTTGGCGCTGTGCTGTCACCACCGCTGTGAGTGGCGCTGCTACGCCGGCAAGTCGTGGTTCAGCGAGCGTGGACTGACAGCGCGCCAGTTCTCTCTCATCGTCAGCATGTCTGCATGGGCTACGTGCGCCACTCCGCACGTCACAGGTCAGGACACACGCTAGGCTTAGGTCATGTTCTAAAAGTGCAGGTGTGTAGTAGCATATAGAGCATGCATATAGCATTATATAGCATAAATTGTGTGCTAGAGCCTTGCACATTGCAAGGCTCTAGCACACAATTCGTGTGATATATGCTATTTTATTATGTATTTCTTGTGAAAGTTAGGTTTTACAACTTGACAGTTAGTACAAGGTTTGGTTAAGTATAGGTTAGAGTTGAGTTGATAATCATGTCTAAAAAAACATTTATTTAAAACCCAGAGCAGTAATGTGATGAAATAGTCCTATCATTTCATTTCAGGGACAACTGAGGCTGATCATACGTCCGGTGCTGATTCGACCAATTACAACCATCCACGGTACGTTACATAGTTCCATTGTGTAATGTTTAAAGCATCACTATCTAATTTTTGTTGTATAAATGTGTATATTTGATTTCAGGCGAATATATGTAAATTGTAAGACTCTGGATAGATAGACGAAAATAGAAATATAGAGATGGATATTCTAACTAGATTGAGATATGTAGATTTATTTATTTATAAATGTATAGCACCAATTAAAACTTGATCTCTTTCTATTTCACTGCCATTGCCCTGCTGCAAAAAAATTCACACGGATGAGCGTTTGTACTTCTAATGACACCTACGCCGTAGTTGCTTATTATTGTTTCATAGTCATTATGATCAATTTGATATCATTGCACATATTGTACTGTAAATATCTCAACAATCTATTCAAGCAGCGGTATTTCTTGCCCAGTTACGGGAGCCTGTTGCCGGAGGAGCGCGAGAAGATCGGCGTACAGTGCAAACAGCTGCTCGATGCAGGCAGACTCGAGTTTCTCCGTGAGAAAGGCTTCGACGCGCGCGTTATATACTACACGGACCGCGCGACCACGCTCGAGAACATGGCCATTGTGGCGACACGAGGGATGTCAACCGACGACCGAACCGTGGTTGATTCTGGTTGAACTGTCTGCAGTGAAGCTGCACTTAACTTTCATAGTGACAGTAGACTGTGTGTCAGCGTGAAAGTGAAGTCGTTTCATCTAATCGTAGATGCTTCATTTGGTTTGGTGTTGGATGGTTTCGTTAAGGTTTTTAGACCACAATTTTGTGATCGATAGATTTTTTGCTTCACTCGTTTTGTTAAGTGAACATTAGAGTATTTATGTTGGTGGTCAGTGCCAATCAAGAATTAAAATCTTAATATTCTCTTCTTTCGTGTCTGTCACATAGGCAGTAAAAGTTCTTCTAGATGATAAAAATAACTTTCAATGTTGAGAAAAGGTAAACATAACAAATAGAAGTCAACTATCCCATCTCCAGCAAAGTTATCGAATACAATGAATGCATTTTGCTCTCAGTCAGCGACTGCAGCCAAATCATTAGTTCAGCGAATTATCTATGAAGATCACTGTTCACTTCAACTTGCATAAACTCTAATCAATTGACTCTTTATCTGGCCTCAAGCACTGCAAGTAGAGTTGGATAGCCTTTGTGACACCCCCTGAAAGCAAATGCATTTGAAAAGTAAATAACGATACAGAACAATACTAATCGCCTAATTTATATGTAAGGTTGAAACTGTAAACCATTAAATTTTTGCTTGCATGTAATTTTCGTGAATTTCGCAAATTTCGTAATTTTTGGAAAACTCGCTAAAATTACGTGCAACAAATATAAAGCTGCAGAAGCTATTATAAACGGGAAGTCCTTAAAAAGGGTGCAAATTAAGTGCAGCAAAAATTTCATGTTTTACAGTAGTTGTTATCACCAGTTTTCGCAAGATTTTTTTTCCGGGGGGGTTCAAAATTCTTCAAGGAGGGGCGTTGCCGGTGTTTCCCTTCTGTGCAGAACTCATGACCGGGGGGTTGACGGAAAATTTTCAGGTAGTTCTTAATAGTGCTTGTTTATTTAGACTAGTTTTCATCATTCATTGGCATGCATCATTCAATGCTTTTCAGTGGTTCCATTTGAACATCATTCTTAACGGCACTCATTTTGATGGAATTTTTCCATAAATCGCATCCAAAAATACAACTTTTTCCGCTCACCTGGCGTTTTTTCACAAATTCTTACACCCGTCTTAGGAGGGGGTGAATTACACCCCCCCCCAGGGGGTCAACCGTTGAGGGGTGTTCAACCAAAACTGGAGGGGTTAAACCCCCCCGAGGGGGGTTGGCGAGATTCCCTGATCATCACAGTTCAAACATCAGAATTAATTTCAGTTAGTTTTTGTTGTTTGGACTTCAATCTCAATCTTTTGAGTGGATGTTCAGTTCCTTCCACTTACAGTGTTGAAAAATTTCAAACATTCACTGGTATTAATTCATAAAAAATTATTACATATATACTAAAATTTATTCGATCGTATTTCTATACCAAAAAAAATATTGATATGAATAGAGTGTAATTTAAGTCGATAGAAATTTAAGAGCTAATTGTTCAAATAATAATTATTAGCCCACACCATTGATCAAACAAAACATTTGATTAGTCTAATCTAACAGCCAAGGAGCAGTGAAGCTTAGGAGTAGGTTGCATACCCATCCAGGCGAATCTGAGTTTGAAGAAGACGAAGGGGAAGTAGAACAAGTAGCCGATGCCGATGAAGACTGCGGCGTAGAGAAACTCTACTCGCGGACTGGACGCTATGGGCGCGATGACGAGGAACATGGACGCCAGGAATACTATGACAGGAACCACTAACGGGATCTGTCAACAGTGCAGAACCCATGGGACATAGTGTTGAGCAAAGTGTTAAGTACACGTAGGACTGGAGTTAAGGCAATCTACATCTAAAGGTGTATGTATCCTGATGCCGAGTTAGATCTCTGTCGATATCTCTGCGCGCTGAGTTTGGGTGATCTCTGGCTGCAAAAAGGGTCATAGGCCTAATTAATACTGAAATTTAAGAGTTAAAAAAATTTACTTCAAAGCTCAATTTTTCGCTGATCTGGAACTGAATTTAGTTTGATATAAGAGACTAGTTGACTATAAGAGATACTAATTTTATAACACTGATTCATGAAAAAAATTGGTTTAGCGTAATATTGTTTTGGTAAAATGACAAAAAGACTACAATAAATGAGAGCTTTGCACCTTGACTGGTCTGGGAAGGTCCTTGTGCACTTTGCTAAACCGGAATACAATGACGGCGAGAGTCGTGAGGCCATAGAAGAGCCACATGAGGAAACTCATGAAGTCGATGAGGCTGCTGATGCTGCCCGCCAACAGGAAGACTATCGATAAAAGAGTCTGCAAGGAAAAATTAATTAAAAATTAATAATTGTTTTTCATGATATGTATATTTACTGTAGCGTTTTAATACCTAGCTCATTGGTTTTGCCGCATTATAGTGAAAAAAATGATGGAAAAGGCTTGAAAATAGCGCCGTGCCAGACAGACTCATCGAGGCACGCTGCGTGTCGAGGAGGAGGCTGGAGTGGATGCTTTGCTAAGCAAAGTCAAAAAGTTACAGGCGCAAGGTCGCAGTTGCAAAGTCACGAAATGTATTTTAACTAAAATATCCGACTGGGGTTAAAACTATGAAACGATTTGTACGACACAGTGTCATCACTGAATGATTGGAATGAGTTAGAATATTTCTGAGAAAAGTTTTAAATATCCTGATCTTGTTTTGACAAAACAGACTGGGACACAATGAAAAATAATTTTGATTAAAAATTATTATTTACAAGCGCAGTAATTCTTACAAGTTGAAGCAATAAACATCTATTCTGACATAGATATAACAAAATATAGAGATCTGGAATCAGTTTCACGAACAATTCTTAAGATATTCTTAACTTTCTTCCTAAATCAGATTTTCATAAATTAAATTCATTTGCCGACCGTCATGACACTTCTATTTTGTTCGCGCACGTCGGTGCAAAGTTTCTAACAACTAACGATATGATTTTTCTAAAACTTGCTTATGAACTTCTTAAGACTTAAAATTGTCACAGATGTTTTGAGAAACAGGCCACAGAGATATAAATGGACAGTTCTCAAAAACGCAAAAATTAAGTTCAGTCAAATTCCTAAGAGGTAAAACCGCCTAAATAAAATGCAGCAAATATTTCATGTTTTACAGTAGTTCTAATCCAACAATAATTATCGTTTAACGAAAACGCGAGCTCTGACTGTGAAAATAATAGAAGTGACGGGTGTGCACTTGGTGACGTGAATCATTGCAAGCACTTCCGGCATGTGATCGTTACGTGCAGCGGCGAACATGAGTCTGGAGGAGCAAACACAATATAAACCTATAGCTGTAGCAGGGGGCAAAAAACAACCAGCAACAGAGAAGAATGGTTTTTTTAATGTTCAATTTTCAATGGAGACAAAAAGTACAAGAAAATTTATCTTGCTGTTTTTTCACACATCATTGTGATATTATTACAAACCAAAACTTGATCATCGGTAGTAGGCGCAAAATTAATGAAGAAGTTAAATGTTGAGACCGGCCGCTGGAGAAGAGCGATCCATTTCCCGCTCCAAACGTAGACATGGCGACGAAGACTGGAATCAGCCAAGCTGCTGCTGGCATCACTTGCTTCGCCCACGTCTACATAAATAACAATAGTTAATGAATAATGAAACGCATTAATTAAAGGATTACATTAGCAATTAAATCTCAAAAAGCGCACTAACAGAAACAGAGATGTTAGATTTTCAGATAATATCACCACAATATCGCCATAATACAAAGCACAACATCACACTGGTCGATGCACTGCTTAGGCTGTATGCAAAATAACTAAGACTTTACTGCGTGCTGAAACGCTGCTTTGAATGAGTTTTACTCAAATTTAAAAAATACATTGCAATATAAACTATGCGCACTATATTCTCATTAATCAATAGTTTTGCGATATCATATCTCGTTAAGCGAACAGCTATCACAACTACCATTACAACACAGTAGTATAATTATTTGTTCATCTATGTTTCTTGATACTTTTCATAATCTATTTTCAAATTTTTTATTGGGTTACAAAATGCAACACGCGCGCGCGTATGCTTACGATGGCGACGGCGGAGGAATCGATCATTTCCTGAACTGTCATGACTGTGAAGTAGCTGACGTTTATCATGACGTACATGACGATGACCAGTGGAACTCCTATAGCTATTGCCAGGGGCAGATTTCTGAAAAAAAAAAAATTGTTCGGGCATTGCGCTTGCAACTAGAAGTTTCTTTGAGGTTTAAATAAGAGAGACTATTACAGCCCAGGTTCCGCTCCCTGTAATAAGTCTCCTACCGCGACTCTGGACTGCAGACCTAATCAGTTTTAACGCCAGTCTGCAGGGGTTGATTTATAGCTGTAAGTAGGCTAGATGGTTACCTTGCATTGAAAATTAGAACACCTATGTTATTGCAATACTTTATCCACCGAGCAAAAAAGGTGAAGGTCAATTTGATGATTATTGTGATCTGTTCTGATTCAGAAGGCTGGTTATTCCAATGATGTCGAGGTTACTTTGTAAAATTTATTTCGTTGTAATTTTGTGTGTCATATTAATATTTGCGCAATATACGATTACAGACCTTTGAGGGTTGATGATTTCCTCTGTCATGAAATTTGCAGTATTCCTGGTCACAACATAGAATTGGTAAAATTTAAAAATTCCTGACTCATCAACAGTTATCTCATCAACAATATTATTGTTAGATTTTCAAATAATTTTTGGATCACGAGTCCATAATATAATTAAATTCATTCATAACTTCATTCAGTGAGCTGCAATGAAGTCTACTCATATTCAACGTAAAAAAACAAGTGACCACCAGAATGGTTGCCGAGTTAGCGGTTAAATGTGGCCGAAATATGCAACGAGTATTTTAAACCATGGCACCAATAACAATAAATCAGTTTAGCTAACCATCCGTCGTAAGCCCACATTCCACTGTAGAACCCAACAGCTATCTTGCCCGGATTTGTCGTCGTTCCTTCAAAGCCAGTTTTCAGGACGCTTGTGTAACCTGACGAATTCAAAGCGCAATCATTATGTCAATAACACGGTGTCAGTGTGCAAGGCTACCTGATGCGCGGAGATGAATTTCACTATATTTCGAACTATAGTTATTATTGCAAATATGTTGCTACATTGAGAAAGAATAATCATCATATTAATATCTGACATAATTTATTATTAGGCCTATTCTATTCAGCAACTGTCCGAAACTGAGTTAGTTCGAGTTAGAACTAGACTAGTGCAACAGTGTCTCCAATTATTTTCCTTCAGGTAATGATCCTCACTGTTAACAATACCGTGCTGTGTTCATCAGTGAAAATAATTTTAAATTGTGACTTCGACATAATTTCGAAGAGCAAATTTTTTTTCCAGTTGCATCTTAATTCAAAACGCCGCGATTACACTCACTGACCCAGTCGTCAACACAAATTACCCTGGCAGAGCTTCACAATGCCGCCCAGTATGACGATGCAGATGGCGATCAGCTTGGCCGCCGTGAAGACGACTTGGACGCGCGAGGCCCAGGGAACGCTGTAGACATTGACTGCTGCTAGGATCACTGCTCAACACAACATCAGCACCAATCATCTGACGCAGTTACTTCTTTCTACAAACAATACTTAGAAATAGCGAAGCGTAAATGGGTAAACAGGTGCATTCGGTCTCCACCCTGCATCTTCAGTTTGCTGACAGGCCTATAATTTGGCAGTCATGTTGAATCTTCTAGTATGGACTCCATCATGAAAAAGATTACTTAATGATTGCAGGATAAGTTTAAGAGAGAAACATTAGCTTATAATTAAAGTAAAATAATAATTATGCCTTTAAGGGTTACCCTAACCCTAACCCTAACCCTAACCCTATTATAAAAATCTGAATTGATTGACTAACTTCTATACACTGCAAAATGATTCAGGTAAAATGATGTATTTTTCATCCCCTTTTGTATGACATATTTTTCGAACGTAGCGGGTGCAGCATAAATATAACATGATTACGCGGATAGCATTACAGCTTCAAATAAAACACAAAACTCACAGAGCACGCAGATGGCGAGTGTCTTCTTCAGATACTCGGGCGCCTCGCCGCACCCGTCATCAAAGAACGGAGTGACCAGATACTGGGCACAGGTGAGTGTAATGGTTGCCATGGAGGCGGGGCGGATGAGCATGTTCTGCACCCAGGAGTACGTGTACGACACAAACGAACCAAACGCCGCTTGCAAGTAGGCGTAGTCCGCCCCCGAGGACTTCACCACCGTTCCCAACTCGGCGTAGCAAAACGCACCTTTGTAAAGTTGCAAAGAAAATGGATATAAGCATAACAATGAAAGTCAAAATTAAACCCCTAGTCGGATATTTTGGTTAAATGCATTTTGCGACTTTGAGACTTTGCGACTTTGCGAAGTGTACAAGATTTAACCCCTAGTCAGATATTTGAGTTTAAATGCATTAGCAAGACGACGATATTTTGAAGCCTTTTTCATCATTTTTCCTCACTATAATGAAGCAAAACAAATCAAATGTTAACTGTAGTAGTGATAGTAATATTGTCATCGACCTCCGAAGTTTCACAATTTAACCTAAAATTAAAATCCAATTCATAATTATCATGACACCAACTCATCAATTCTAACCTACAGTATGTTGTATACAAAATTACACATGCAGCGCAAACCCATCATAGATATGATTCCACAAATAAGCCAGCTGATGATGCTGAAAGCGACACTTCCTGATCCCTCCGCGATTCCTTTAGGTGAAATGAATATTCCAGAACCTAAACAAATAATAACCACATGTACATGTACATGAGGGTACACATGTACGGTACAATGTACATGACATAATTAGTAAAGCGTTCTTTCGCAATTATTCATATCACTTCTCTCAAAAATAAGTTTAAAAGCAAGTATTGACAAGTTTTGAGTGACACCGGTCGGTGACACCGGTATCTTAAAAAGCTTTAAATTATATTCAGGATCGTTTTCAAAATTCGATATTATAAGGACTGGACTGTAATAATTTTTATTGCTACACACGGTCCTTAAACTAACCCAACATCTACGCCAGGTCGATGGTCCAACAGGGTCAGACGTTGGTGATTTAAAACGTTCACCGCGTTCTTAGATGCGATGCGCGTAAATGTGATGCACATAAATAAAAATTTCTAAGTAGTCCAGTGTCTATCCTACTTGATGAAATTCTTAGGCCTAAGACAATGCACCAGCTTTTCAAACTATTGTTCAAATGATCAGTTTAGAAAGTTCATTAGATCAGTAATTTAATTCCTTCGCGAGTAGACCAACAGGCTACACAGACCAATGATTGTGCCGACAATGAAGGAGATTCCGCTGACGAGACCTATCGTTCTCGGCACCTCCACCTGGTCACTCCTTGCGTCCATGTTCAAGCATTTCTCACTGACACCCGGCACGATAACAGATCCTGATGCACTTCCCACAAGGAATTCTGGACGGATTGATCCGGACCTTTGTCCCCTCACAGAATCAGACATGTTTCAAGTTTTGCTTCCGAGAGTATGCCACACAGATAAGCTGTCGGCTCTTTGCAGCAAGTAGTTGAGTAAGCTGGCGTTGTACTTACGTGCACTGAAAGCGAGATTTCATCGCATCAATTATGTTCAATTATGTTAAAGGATTCACGCTAGATCTTGGATCAGAGATTTGTTCGAGTGCGAACCTTTAGCGTGCACATTATAATACACGGCAAGTTTGTGACGTTTAAGTTTACTGATCTGCGTTCCACCATTTCGCGCTTGTGAGTAAAGCTCCTACTCTGGAACAAAAGTTAATGTTAGCAAAATACTGAAAGCAAAATGCAAAACTATAATTGACATTAGAATATTGGACCTAGAATATTGGTAGACGGTAGTTGTAGATTATATTGTAGACGATATATTGGTAGACTTGCAGACGATCAAGGAATGGTTGCAAACACTGAAAAAGGGTTGCAATTGATACTGGATAAATTTAATGATGTAGCAAAAACATATGAAATGAAGATAAACGTGAACAAAACTAAGGTCATGAAAATATCCGAAAATGGAGGAGCTATAAGTACATGTATTGTCATAGAAGGAAAGGAAGTTGAGCAAGTCAGCAAGTTCAAATATCTGGGAGCTTGGATTACGGAGGATGG
>JAQIWG010001228.1:0-25720 GCA_034695025.1 Chamaedrilus cognettii
TAAGTAAAAACACATTATCTAATATTTAAAATGTTTTTGAAGAAAATTAAAACAAATATTTCTTAATCTATAATTGTAGTGGATTGTTATAAATTTTGGTTATCAGCAAAAAGATTTAACGATTTGTTTTCTACTTGGCAGTTGCAATTTTATACTTTTGCTTTTATCTCAAAAGCACATTTTCGCAGATGCGTAGTTCTTTCTTATGAGGGCAGAAATGGGGAGGCTCTAAAAACTACTTTTGGGGCATTGCACCCAAATTTTCACAATATTCTGGCATAAATGCATAACAGTGGAGCCATTTGACAGGGGAGAGGGGCGATTGCCCTTCGTTTCTGTTCCAGAGCTGCTTACATGTATGCCACTGGTATGGTGTAAGCCACTACTTACAACGCAACCATTCCCTTCATTAATTTCTACCTCTAGAATATCCTCCGTATCTATACCACTACTACTGCATACCTCTCCCCATCTCTACATGGAGACTCTGGGAGGCTTCTATCCCTACTACATCCAGCCTGCACCCCCACCCGCCCCTATTCCTACTATATCCAGCCTGCACCCTCAACCCCATCACTAACTCTCTTCCCCTGCCTGTTGCTTGTAGCGCAAAGAGTCAGGTGTTTGTCGGATCCAGAGCCACGCCTGGTGTGAGTTTGAGCTGTCACAGGCTCGCATAGACAGGGAGCCGAAGTCGGCAGATAGCTCCACACACAAACCGCTGTAGTGGTGCCGCAGACTGTTATCCTGCCCACACAACACAACACTTATTAGCGTCAGGTTTGACTGGTTGTTGGTTGTAACTCTTACAAAATAAACAAAATCCTTAAAGAGTTTGATCTTTTTTCTATAGGGTCTTTTAAATAACTATTGCTGTAACTATTAATAACTATTGCTTTCAACGAGTGCGAGAGTAATAGTACACTTTTTATAAGAAGCTGAGAGCCTTGTGCACTGTGCAGTAGCAAAAACTATTAGTGTGATTTAGTGTCTCGGGGCCAAGCAAAGAACCCCCCTCTTCCTCAGACACCCTTTACGACACGCCCGGGGAGCTCTGGACTGTAAACGAATTCTGTATTCCCGGCTTGTTCTGATAGGGGATAGTTTTGAGTTGCCGACCTATTCTCTTTTTAACCCAGTCTGCAGGGGGCCATGAAGCAAAGGTCTAACGTCTGTATTCCACCTTTGGTAGTTGAATAAGTATGCAACTGCTCATGCTGTTTCAGGCTTATCTTTGCTAATTGACTAAATCTACTTTTTGTTACTGTCACGTTATAGTAGTTCATTTAAAGAACACACGCATGATTATCTCTTATACTCTGGTTCCATTCCAAAATTCATTCGGAACGATTCCAAACGATACCAAACGAGAGAATTTTTTCTTTTTTTCAATACCGTCTCACTCAGCAGCTTGCAGCTGCTGTTGAAGCCACACCCACAAATGATGTAATATACGATCTCTGCTTTGTTTCAATGTTCTGGTACGTACTTTTTGATTCAGTGTAGTGACTCCACACCAAGCAGTATCAAAAGAGCAATAATTGCAGGCGTTGGATTGCGCGGTAAAGTAACACTTGAAATTAGGAAACAAATTTACGCAGGGAATTGCAACGACCCACCCTGTGGGAAGATTTAACCTCACAGTTAACTTCACAGCAAATGCTCATCAGCAAGCCATGATCAATGCACATTGTCATAAAAACAAACTACTCGTTGTCATAGAAACAAAGCTTCTCTTTCTCATTCTCTCAGTACTAGCTTGTGTTTTTTTACATACTGGGTTTGGGTGGAGCGTGACCCGCTTGACCCTGATTGACATATAATATCTATGACGTCACGCATTCCGTACTCATACTCGCAAGTATGACAAGCATTAGAATGGAACACAACCTCTGACGAATTACCTTGCCATAGGTCCACTTTTGGTTGCCACCCATGCCGTGGCAGGGGAAGATGGTCAGGCGCTCTCCGGCATAGTCGAAGCAGCCCTCTTGACGCCGAATCTCATCATCCTTTGTAAGGTACCAGCTCTTTAACAGGACGGCAAAAACCAGGTTATCTAGCGCACACTAAAACTAGGTCAGATAGCTACTACAAAAGCCTATTCAGATTATAGAGAATTAGGTCAATATGGGGGTAAAAGAACATTTGCCTCTCCTAGCCGAATCTCTAGAGCCGCCACTGAGCTTATGCTCGTAACATAGTCCCTGGAACCGCCGCCGTTCGCCACCGCCGTAAAGCTCAAAGTCGCCAATTCACCACAAAGCTATCGACTCTAGTCGCTATCTAGTCATGCTGCAGCCGCTAGACTGTCAACTGCTAGCAAATTAAATAATCAATAATATATTTGTTTATATTTTACTATTACTATTTAGTTGGACTGTCAATAAATACATGATCTGTTTTAATTTTAAACTTAAAGTATTTTAAAGTGATTGATTCTCAAAATGTGAGTGGTCCAACCATAGACAGTAGCTTTTTTATAATAAAATCCCTTAATAAATATGGCATTTTCGAGCAAATGTTGAGTTGAAAATATTTTGGTTTCAAGTTCAACATCAATGTCCACGATATTGAATTTGACATCGTAGATGTCAAGTCAGCTGATCCGCTGTCGCTGATCCCAGCGAATCTGCGATCCAGCTCAGGTGCGCCCCAAGTTTTTTCCTTGAAGAGATCATGAATTATTTTGAGCCCTCTAGGTTCACAAAAGAAAATCGCTTAAACTTAATGTGGATTATTACGAAACTGCTACTTCAGAACTAAAGAACAGTTGCGTCAGAACTAAAGAACAGTTGCTTCAGAACTAAAGAACAGTTGCTTCAGAACTAAAGAACGGATGCTTAAGAACTGAAGAACAACTGCTTAAGAACTGAAGAACGGCTGCTGCAGAACTGAAGAAGGCGGCTTCAGAACTGAAGAACAGCTGCCGCAGAAATGAAGAACAGCAGCTGCAGAACAAAAAAATGGCTGCTACGGAAACAAAAGACCAGCCATCGCACAAGTAGAGAACGGCCAGTGCAGAACTAAGATTGGCCAATGCAGGACTAAGAACGGCCAGTGCAGAACAGAAGAATGGCCAGTGCCGAAGTGAAGAACGGCCACTGCGAAACTGACCTGCTGCTGATTGCCGCGCCAGCAGGCTGCGACGTTGACGGGGGGGTTGCCGGCCGGCTGCTCCACCATGCCATCGAGACAGAGCGAATGCTGGCGAGCATTGGTCAGTGAGCTGCGGATCTGAGCAGAGCAAGCTGGTGGTCACTACTGGTCAGTGATGTCACTGAACAGTGATGTCACTGACCACTGTGACCAATGACGTCACGCAGCACAGTGACAACACTAGCAGCCGTGTATCTAAAGCACAGCGGTGATTACGGGTCAATGACGTCATGAAACAGTGACAACACTAGCAGTAGTATTTCTGAAGTACGGGTTGTCCATTTATAATGTAACACGCAAAAATTAGCAAAATCTGATTCAGTGCAAAGTTCTGAAAGGGAGGGGGAAGAAAACATGGAGGGCGAAAACATGGAGGGGAAAAAATGGAGAACGATATGAAGGAGTCTTACACATGTAGAGATATTGCAAAGAATCAGGAGTAGTGAGGGTAGAGAGTCTCATCCTGGGATGTCCAACCTGTGCTAGCACAGAAAAGTGGACGCAAAACATAAATGATGAGGTAACTATCACAATGGCCCTTAGGGCTGCTCTTTGTTATGATGCTCCTCCTAAAGACTGACGGCCACGCTACCGGCCTGATGCCTGATTCACAGCTAGGTAAAAAATTTCATTTTCAACAGACAATGTTTTGCAGATAGTACATCTGCTTCAATTTTGTTTCAGTTGAAAAAACTGCAAAATTCATTTCAAACGCAGAATATAGTAAATAATTGAAAACTCTCTTTCTACAATATATCCATTCTTCACACAAGGAATGACTGACCCATCAATTTTCCAGTTATTTTCTCTTGCCCCCTCGCCTGAGTTTCCACCGATTCTGAACTATTGGTTGCCTATGGAGAGAGGAGGTCCTCGATGACCTCCATGGATGTCAAAACAACCGTAAAACTATTATTATCACTAAATACAGACAACTAATCAATGTCTGTTCTACTTGACTGTCGATGCACGATTATTTAGGGCTGTTGTCGCAGCTATGGCAACTACACCAAGCGAGGCGCTGTGGTGTTGTTAAGGCGTCGGACTTTGAGTCCTGAGGACCAGGGTTCAAGTCCCCGCTCCGGCAACTATAAAACCATGCGTTACAGCCCTTCAGCAAGGCTGTTAAACACAAAAGTGTTGCTAGCTGCTAACCCCGCGCCAGATAATTATTTATTTGGTTCGCGTCAGGAAGGGCATCCGGCCATTGAAACCCAGGTCCTGCAGTCATCACAAGGGCGCATACATCTAAAACTGTGTGAAAACATGGAAATTAACAGAATAGACAAAAAAGGCGGTTAATTTAGTTAGTGTTGTCGCCGCTACCTCGCCAGCTGCGAGCGCCTCCCCGGGCACAAAGAGCTCGGGGTAGACGTTGGTGAGGTACCACCGGAAGGACTTGCAGCCGAGCTGCTGGCGCAGCTTCTTGCGCGCTGACACGTCACCAAAGTCATTCTGCAACACGACACACACAGAAACACGCTCCAACACGGGCGCACAGAAACACGCCCCAACGCGGGCACACAGAAACACGCTCGAACATGAGCACACAGATCACCCTCCAATATGATGTTGCAAGGATGTTAGGCGCGCAGGATCAAAGACGAGCATCTCTCAGTGACAGCCTAATGATCAAACAATCAAACTGCAAGGTTAATGCTGACGCAATCTAACTGCAAGGCTAATACCCAATCAATCAAACTGCAACCCTTGGCTAATGTGCAAGCAATCAAACTGCAAGGCCAATACTCAAGCAATCAAACTGCACGACTAATGCGTAAACAATCAAACTGCAAGACTAATACTCTTGAAAGCAATCAAACTGCAAGGCAAATGCTCAAACAATCAAACTGCATGACTAATGCTTAAGCAATCAAACTGCAAAAAAACACGAGTATATATCCGACATAAAGTGTCGCTAAAAAAATAACATTACACGGCAACATTCAATTATTTTATATAAAAACAACACACCATATAGTGAGAGCCTCAGAATTAAATATGAAGCTAGTCCGTGTGAATGGAATACCATACATCACCATCGCTAACTGAAAGCACTCTTAGATCACTGGCAATGAAGAGCATAAGCAGTGCCGTGTCAAAAGCTAAACTCCTACTGATGGTCTTGACCCTCTGTCAATCCTCTTCGCCCCGTATGTCTGTCTGTGCCTCCCCTTTACTTCCTTTTTCACTGTCCACCTCTACGCTCCACGCACCCCTCATGCACTGCACTCACCCCTCTCCACCACCCCTGACTAACAGTGTGGGCGCAGTCCCACTCAAAGAGTGAGCCCACTCCTCACCCCACTCCTCATCTCTTACTCACAGTGTGGGTTCACCCCTCCCACCGCCCTTCAATCACGGTGTGGGCCCACCCCTCGCTCCACTCCCACTCACAGTGTGGGCCGACCCCTCAGTCACAGTGCAGGCTCACCCCTCCCCCACCCCTCACTCACAGTGTGGGCCCACCCCTCCCCCACTCCTCACTCAGTGTGGGCTCACCCCTCCCCACCCCTCACTTAGTGTGGGCCCACCCTCACTCACAGTTTTGGGCCCAGACCGCTCGTAGTAGTACTTGCTGTAGTCGTCCATCCAGACTGCGGCGAGACGCAGGGAGTTCTTGCGCACAGAGTTGGTCCCACTGAAGGAGTACGGGCTTCTGCTGCGGAATATGTGACCAACGTGTGAGCAGGGCACTATCTCCAGTGTGCCGCCACACATCCAGATCTACGCACAGAACATTTACGTCAGAATATGTGACCGACGGGTGAGCAGGGCAATATCTCCAGTGTGCCGCCACACATCCAGATCTACGCGCAAAACATTTACGTCAGAATATGTGACTGACGGGTGAGCAGGGCAATATGTTCAGAGTCCACCATCACATCCAGATCTACAAGGATAACATTTACACACACTGTGTCTGTCCGTGCCATCAAATCGATGGTCAAAACAGTTGCAGATTGAGTCAAGGCCTTTTCACATCCTGGTCTACAGATAAAACACTTACACCAGCATCACTGCCATCAAACAAATTATGCATCATGTGCTTTAGGCTAGGTAGATACTGGTAGAGAGATATGATAGAACAGATAGAGTAGATAATCCGAACAGTTGCAGACCGAGTCAGTGTCCTCTTCATATCCTAGTTTGCAGACAATACAACTTCATACCGAATAAAAACTGTTCACACTGTCTAACCAGACATCACATATAAAGGAAAGTGATAACAACTCTCCCAGTCATTGCCTCAAGTCAAGATCACTCACTCAATAATATCTAAAGAGCAGAACGACTCAATCTGACTTGTCACATGTTCATTTCAATGAAGCATGTTCTATGACAAAGCCTCAGAAATTTATTAATGAACTAATACATCACTACTAATACGAGTCACTGATACCGTGATGCGAGTGAAGCTCGCAAGCTTTTACGTGACGAAATATGTGGCGCAATGATTCAAATTTAATTCAGTCATTGGTAATGCACTGGACCTCAGCTTTAATCAACGCAGCCTATTGAACTCTGAGTCTTTTGATGCACAGACCAGTTCAATATGCAGACCAGCACTGAGGTGCCCCACAATCGCTCAACGATAAAGATCTGAAGACATACCTTGTAAATATTTTTAGATTTTCCTCCCTCCCTCTCCCATTCTTTGTGCACACCTACCCTGAACGACATTTCGAGGTTCTCCCCACCCCAGATGTCCATGCCTGGATCGTATGCCCCCAGGTGCTCAAAGTACTCTCGACTGATCGAGAACAATCCCCCCGCCATCGTCGGACTTCTACATCACACACAGACACAGCACCCCTCCACCGACTATCAAGGACCAAGGACTCAACCTATGGTTGGACTTACGTATACAACAGACACAACACCTGCAATCCCTCTATACCAAGAATTCAACCTATTTTTACACAAAACAGATCACAACATCTTGTTTTGAGTTCAACGCAAACAACAACACATGAGTACGCTTAATCTTCAAAGCGAAATGTCATATCTGGTGTAAATTAAATTTGTGTAAATATACTAATGCTGGCTTGCATGAGCACGATTGAAAACCACAGACCGATAAATCAGTGTGTGTCAATCATTGCGAGATCGCGATTTAATTTACCTATTTGTAGACTCATTAGTGGAATATAGCTCATAATATAGCTCATAATATAGCTCATAATATAGCTCATAATATAGCTCATAATAGAGCTCATAATATAGCTCATTCTCGATTTCAACACAAATTCATCATATAATACGCATAATTTTGCACACGCTTGCTGAACTTTAAGGACTGTGTATAATAACGACTATTAGTCCAAAGAAACGCTTCCCCACTCCCTTAGTCGCGTTTTACGACTTGCCCAGGTAACTCTGGGCTGCAGATCCATTCTTTTGTTACTCCAGTCTGCAGGCAGTAATTCTGTTTCTGTACAGGCCTAAACTGAAAGAGCCCACCCTGCGCATACCTATACAAGGTACTTAATAATACGATTTGAAACGGTTGGTGGTTTGATAGTTTAAGAATCGTGTGTAGCAACGAGGACTATTAGTTACAGTCCGGTTTAGTGCCTCGGGGTCATACACAGAACCGCTCCCCTTCTTTAGTCACCTTTTCTGACTCACCCGGAGCGCTCTGGGCTGCAAGGGGGAGTTGTAATTTAAGGACCATGTGTAGTAACAAAGACTATTACAGTCCAGTTCTGAGCAGGAGGGCTACGCACAAACTGCTCCCCCTTCTTTAGTTGCCTTTTACGACTCGCCCGGGGAGCTCTGAGCCGCAAGCCAATTCCTTATTCCCCGGCTTGCAGAGGTAAATGTAATCCAACACTGACCGGACCGGATCAACGTCGCTGGTGCGCCGCTTGGCCTCTCTCTCGGGGATGCCGTGCCAGCGAAACTGAAGGTTCCAGTCAAAGCCACCGACGTTGGTCGCCTTCGCCGGCCCGTACTGAAACTGAAGGGTCCCGTCGTGAATGACATCGATCACCGGCGTCACGACGTTCGACCGACTCACCTGTCACACCGTCATGGATGTCTTAACTAAAACTAACTAACCGCCTTTTTTGGTGTCTATTATGTCAATGTCCGTGCTTTCACATAGGTTAGACGTTTTGAGTCCTGGTGAGGACTGCTGGATCTGGGTTTTTACAGTTGGATGCCCTGCCTGACGCCAACCAAACAAATAATTATCGGATCCTGGGTTATGTTTCCAATTGTATCAATTTCTAAATCAATTGATTACGACAAGATATCTTACTCTTGACTTAAAAGCTGATTTTAAACTGTGCCAATATGCAGCAGGCAAGCGCATTTGCTGCATAGCATGGGGCTGGAGTATGGCAATGGACAGAGATGGCTGGCGGGAGTTCGCAACAAGCCGCTGCTGCTCAACCGAATGAAGAGGAGGACCCTGCTATAGCTCTGGATGAAAAAATTAGACATATACAGGGTACACTATAAAAAAGGTGCCCCTGGCGATATCGCAATAACTTTGCCTATGCTTAATATTTCTAAACAATTTTCAGGGGTTCGTAGCTGAGATAATTTGCCACAGACCCTGAAATTTTGAGAAAGAAATACATTTCCGTTTAAAAGTTATGAAACTTTTTCGAAAAAGTCTAAAAATACTTTTAACCAACATAAGGAAGCCTAAGTACATTTCGGGGTCTCTCGTTCTTAGCGCTTGACTCGTAAAGTCCCAGACCTAAATCTACTTCAAAAAATTGAGAAGTGATCGAGGCTTAAAAATTGAACTGCCAAAAGATAACAACTAAAGTCAAAAGCCAAACGTTACGCATTTTCTGAATCAAGGCATTACCGACCGATTTCTGTAGCAAGTCAATTAACCCAGGGCGCCTCCAGTACGGCTTTGACTTTCGCATTTGTCTTCTGTTTCGGTTCGTTTCCTATGTAATTTCTAAGTTCAAATCTCTCTCAATAAGTTGCTGAAAAGCAGATTTAAGTCTGGTACAATACAAGGCAAGCACTAGGAACGACAGACCCCAAAACGTTCCTAGTATAGGCTTCCTTATGTTGGTTACAGGGCTTGATCTGCCAGTCGCCAAAAAAGATTTTTTTTAGCATTTGGCAAATTTTTTATTCATCCTTCGTTCTTGGAGGCTCAATTACTGCCGCTGTGGTAATGAACCAAGCAATAGATTTGATATATTCCAGTGCACCTAAAGTGAACAAATGCGGAACAAATATGGCCAAAAAAGGACAGCCTGGCAAAAAAATAAGTCTTTTGGCAAATTTTTGGCAAATTTTTTTCAAGACCCAGATCAGGCCCTGGTTAGTTAAAACGGTTTTTAGACTTTCTTCGAAAAAGTTTTATAACTTTGGAATGCTAATATATTTCCTTCTCAAAATTCACGGGTCTGTGCAAATTATCTCAGCTACAAACCCTGAAAAAATTGAGTAGAAATATTAAGCATAGGCAAAGTTATTGCAATATCCCTGGGGGCCTTATTTATGGCGCACCCTGTAGATCAACCTTATTCATGATTCCATAACAATCGAGATTAGAATCAAAACTTCTACAAAGGAATGGAAATTATGCTAAACGTGAGAAAAATTTAATAGATGAGTAGGAAAATATGTAGATTAACAGTCTAGCTATTCTCCTAATTTGCATATTGCTGCAACCTTAATAACAGTCTAAACCCCTGGTACTCTAACCCCCAGCGTAGGCCAACAAACTCAACGAAGCAAAAGCATGACAACATCAAAAAACATTAATGTTCACTAATCCAATTTGGTCTCACAGATATTTTGGGATTTAGGATTAGATTTAGAAGACGATCAAACATCAAACCAAACTCTACCCTACCCCTAACAGTAGTTATAGCCTAAATCCAAACCTATACATGACCCTAAAACTTAAAAAATAAGTGAGACCAAAGTAAATGTGATCAAAAAAAGTGGACACGAACTACATCGTACGCGGGTCAGGTTCAAGGACACACTGTACTCATCAAACACTACACTGTACGTAGGTCAAGAACGCACTGACAGCAATGCGCGCGAGAAGGGGCTCGAGCCAGCCGGGCGCACACTCGCAGTGAGAGTCGAGGAAGGTGAGCACAGCTCCCCGCGCGTGCGCGGCCCCCAGTAGGCGCGCCCGTATGAGCCCCTCGCGCCGGCGTGCACGCAGCACGCGCACCTTGCCCCCCATGGTGCCCACGTACGCGTCCAGCGGGGCCTTCAGGTGCGCTGAACAACGACAGCAGCATATAACAACAGCGGGCATGGTATTAATTACCAGTAATGCTACGCTATGGACCAAAATGTTCAATAAACTCGTGGCTGTGGTCACTAATTTTATGCTATTGTAAAACTGTTCCGACAGACAACGATAAATAGCAAACGAAACAAGCGAATTCAGTGTGTGGGCCTGCAGTCCAACAAATTTTGAAGCTCACTACCCTTTATCATTGTTTACCTGATAATCCGCCGTCTAAATCGCTAAAGATATTTAAAAGTTCATTGCTGTCTAATCATTTACGTTCTATCATTTACGTTTCACGTCCACTTTTCGTGTCAACACAGGTTGGACGTTTTCCACGATGAGACTCCCCACAACTCTCGATTCTTTGCCATCTCTCTATTCATGCCTCGCTCCTTCATATCGCTCTCTACTGCCTCCTTCCATGTTTTCTTCCCCCTCCCTCTTCCAACAATCCCTTTCACTTTAATATATCGACATGCGGATACCCAGTCTTTCTCATTCATGCGTTCCACATGCCCAATGATTATTTGATTTGATTCGATTTTTTTTTTTTCACATGCAATGATAATTTTATGCCTCTGTGCATTAATTTTTCCGCTGACCAGTAGATATCTAGAACCTGATGCCACCTCATGGTACAAAATGGCGAAAATTGGAGACAAAATCGCGGATAGTCACAGTACTCGTTTAGCTATGCCTCTGTGTATTGTGACTGTAGAAATGAGAAGCTCTAAAAGGGTTAATAATAGGGTAAATAAGCAACTATCGGAGTATTGGTGCTTATGCACTTTGATCCAGGTATGCACGGCTAACTATCTATATGGCTTCAGCATACCATTAGAAGCATTGGTTGTTCCCATCAAACGTAATTAAAATAAAAAAATTTGCATAAAAAGAAATAGAACCCGTTAAAATCTAGCGAATTTCCCTCAAATTCATTGCAGATCATCCATGATAAAAATTTAATTCAATCTGATTTTGCATAAATTAAATAAAGTAGCGTATTATAAAAAGGGACAGCGGTATGTAGGGAGTGCACTGCTACATACCGTGCGACGAGTAGTCATCAACAAGCAGTATCTCGTTGATGAGGTGGGGGGGAGAGCGATCGAGAACACTGTGGACTGTGCGCAGCAAGGCCTTCCACGCCTCGTTGTGAAATATGATAATGACGCTCGTGTCGGGCAGCGTCACGTTGTAGCTGATACTCGCGCACCTGAGACATACAAAGCAAGAGAACATTCGTCATTAATTCTCAAGCGAATGTTGATGACAACAACAACACAGAACCTTGAACAAGCGTTTTCAGATGCACCCCGTGGCTAAAAGGATACAACGCTCAGATGTTTGTTTGTTTTCTTCTTTCTTTTTTTGTTGTTTAACGGCCCTGCGATATACGAGGGTGATTGTACAGTCAGACGATGGTCTTGTATCTGATTTTAATATACATGATTTTTTTTTTATTTAGTTATTTTGACCGTGCGTACTGCAAATAATCCTCCGATAGAGAGTACCCCTGGTACTAAAGTTGAAGCAAACTTGCAGTATCGCTGAAGTCAGCTTGGCGACACCAAGAGATCAACTCCGGTCAGTTTCCAAAATTAGCCTCATGTCGTTGAACTGCTTCAACTACACATTCACCAACCCCAGAGGGATGGAGGGCTGAGATCGGTCATTTACGTCCCCGTGCATTTGTCGTGCACCTTTGAGTACACATTGTTCCCCGTGCTGTGAAGAGGCTGCACAACGGGGCATACCAAAATATCACGTATGAATAATGACACCGACGCTCAGATGATGTTCAGTATGCATGTCCTCCCTGCAAGATGTGCGGACGTTATTGACTCATGACACGCAGGCACACCCGACGCACAGCAAGACATACACACATGATCGGCAGGAACACTCAAAACACAGTGTCACATACACATGACACGTTGCACACTCGACTCACAGTGTCAAGTGAGATTCACAGTGCCATATGAGATTGGCCCTTGATGTCCCTGTGCAGTCACCTTGCCAGTCACCTCATGAGTGAACGTTGCCTCCCCCCCACCACGCAGAGGCTGCACAATGGGACTTGACTCCGGCTTTAAAAATTCACTGAAGCTCGTTGAGGGGGCCAGGAAGGTGCATATAGGCTATCATGCATGCTGTGTACTCCTGTTGTCAACAGTTATGATGTGTTACTTGCAGCAGCTAGGCCTGAGCAGCACTCACGCAGCGTCGCGCACGTCCGGCAGGGTTCGGTGCAGCGACATGAGCTGACTGGCGTAGTCGTTGAAGGCGTTCGCCTGCCAGCCCTCGTCCAGCTTCACTCTCTCTCCCACAGGCAGCGACTCCTTCTTTATGTCAACCCCCCGACCAAACTCTCCTACAACACAAGCAGCAGGGGGCGTACAACCAAGCACACCCCTTGCTTCTTGCTTCCTGCTTCTTGCAAGCTCCAGGTTGCTGAACAATTCTGCCAGTGTGGCAGGCAGTAAAAAAACCGCTGAACCATGAAGGTTTAAAAGACTTATACAAATTTACCGTGTAGACATTGGGACCCAGTCGTTTCAGTGATAATGGTCGATAGATGCCTGGTGCCTTGTTTATCTTATATTAAGAAGAAAACCTGTCATTCCATGATATACTGTGTACAGTTCTGTGTCAATCAACATAGTGTTTTTTCTTATTGTCACTTAGATGACTGAAACTTGTCCAAAGAGTTGACTCAAACATTATTGTTTCAATACTGTACATGAATTTTTTCAATATATGAGTAAAAACCCATCCTAAGAAGCAGTACATAGATGTATGCCCAAGTTAGCCACGACTCACAGTACATCATGCTGGCTGCACATGCAACCATATACATCACACATACATCAAATTACATCACAATAATGATCATTCATCAAATAATAAATACACGGCACATTATATTTGTGGTGGACAGTCTACTTAAAGATAAATAGCTATTGAATACCTGGGGCTAGGTCGCTGACCTCCGGTGTCTCCCTACCCCCCACCACTGCCGCGCCCCACCACTTTGGAATAATCAGCCCCTTCGCGATCATATCGCTTGTTGCTACGTCTATGGGAGGCCCTTTATATTCGACCCTGCGCCCCAAACCCTTGCCTGCTCCCCCAAGGGGGGGTGGGGGGGTCAGGGCCAGTCTGTCCTTCAGCAAGCGTTGTTCCTTAGCGATTCTCTCCTGCAGTCAGAGTACAACATCGTGTTATGCCATGCATTACTTACAGTGCAGTACTTTGTCACGTCATCAAAATGACTTCACTATGATCATTGATCAAAGTTAGCAATTACCAAAACACGAGTTACATGCGATCTTGTTCTTGTTCGATGAAGTGAAGCATATTATTTAAGTGACATGCCAGCATATAATATAGATCCATTCCATAGGCTATACAAAAAGAAGAAACTGCTCAGAAGTCAAAATGCGGACAACAGTAAGGTGCCATGTTGCGCTTTATCTTAGCAAATGAGCTTGTACATTATATTATAAACCCTATAGTATTTAGCTAAATCATAAAGGTATCAAATGAGCTAATTAGTCAACTTGTGCAGGCTTGTCTACTCAAAGCTACAATATTTTAAATTACATTTTCTCACAATTCCTGTAAGTACTAGGTCATAACATCAACCGGTCAAATTTGAACTTCTTTTGACATATTTCACAAATATAAAACTCAACCACAACAGCTCTATCTCGAATGTTTACTCATGAGAATGTTACTAAGTTGCCTAATTTGCTCACACAGTCCAACTACGTAAGTTTATCATTACGGCCTGGAAAAAAAAAAACTCTTGAACTTAAATAACCTGCAGACGGCGCTCGTCCTCAGGACCAAGTTCACCAGGTGCTGCAAACTTCGGGCCGTCAACATGGGCGCGCCGTGTGACCCCCGATAGCCCCGCCGCACCCGCATCTGAACGATGCAGCAGTAGAGAACTTTTGCTAGACGCATTGATAAGTTGCAATTTTCTGATAGCGACATATAGAGACTGAAGATAACGATCAGACGACTATTGCAGAGCAAGCATATAGCGTTTCGCGGGGGCTGCACTGTTGAATCGCGGAAGAGAATGACGTACATGTAGGTCAAACATCTACGTATGGATTAACTTATGACAATAACGTCTGTCTGCCAAAGTGCAACAGGATTAGAGTTATCAGGATTAAGAAATTGAATAAAGTTAAATAAATAATACAAGCAAGAAAAATTAAATACAATGAACTACGAAGTCTTACCAAATAAATAAGTAAAAAACATGCACGATTGCGCGTCCATGGCCGCATACCCTGCTTACGCCAGAGGTAGGCCACTTGCAGACATGGACACCCGCCCTGCACTATAACCTATTAATAGAGATGTAGAAACCTTTATCCTATAAATAAATATGTCAAAATAAAACAAAATATGCACTTCAAAGCAGAAAAAGTTGCAAATGTAGCAAACTAATAATAAATCGTTCATAAAAAATGTATATGATTGTCATGTTAAGCCCAGCTACGTGCCTGACTCGCTGTGCAGAACGGCGTAGAGCTGAGAGAGTGCGTACAATAAGCCAATGCAGCCTATCAGCTTGAGAATGGAGCCACGGCGGCGCAGCACTCGCAGCAGCATCTCAACCCTTCAGCAGCGCCAAGCGCTCATTTCTTGTTTAAGAGCGAAATCAGCATCTATGCGTTGGTGAATTTTTATATTGTGCGCTTAAACAAGATTTGCAAGTAGTTTTTCCTCGTTTGCAGAATCATGTCATGGATCTTTATGAGTCTATTAAACATTTTAACAGAGGATTGAGGGCTTTGATATCCCAGAAATATTTTGAATTTCGATGACAAAAATTTTCAGAACAATTATGGTAAGGTGCCAATTTTTGTTAGCATTTCGACCAAATAAAGTCAATGCTCTACCAATAACCGGTAGATTGATCCCAACGACAATGATGTCATTACATTGTCAATAATAATTTCCCATTATGGTTCCCGTAGACTCTTTCCTGGGATCAGTCTACTATATAAGCATTCGGCAGCTAAGTTATCAGTTCTTCCTACAAAAATGTCCTTTAACTTATGGTTGGGACATCCTTTTTTCTTCTTTTTTTCCCTGTTCCCCTCCCAATTGGCAGCCCTCACAACTAGGCGCTCAGCCACCAGTCAGTAGTGTCGATTTGTGTAACAATATTGTAGTTGTATATTATCCGGATTGTCTTGTTGAAAGTACCAACTACTCATTCACCGACCCCAAAGGGATGATAGGCTGAGTTGGCCTCTGACAAGTCTGAAAAGTGAATCTCTAATCTCAATCAACCCTGTCGGGAATCGAACCCGAGTAGCTTACATGATAAGCGGCTACGATACCGCTACACCGCCAAGACTTACAATGGGACATTCTCGTTTGAAGTGGAAACGTGTCTCAACCACAGAAATAGAAGCCTAGCACGTGCATGCATAAACTTCGCAATGCTGTAGAAAGAAGGACCTTTAAAGCAAAAACGGAAGTTGATTTGAATTACGGGTAATCACTTTTAATTATTGCACTTGAATGTGTGTAGGTCATGGCCCAGTCAATCAATTTGAGAACGGTTGTAATTGGTTTGATCCGCGGGGAAAAGCCCCGCCCCCGTTATCTCCATGCGTGCCTCAATATACTGTATAATATTGACTGCCCTTGGACTCAACCTTCACTTAGGCGGCTATGGAGACTGCAATTCGTCTAACGCAGATCCGTGTAAATTTGTCTAAAATCGAATTGTCTAATGAAAAAGCCTCAGTGAGTACACAATATTTTAGCCCACTTATATAGATACCTTACGATGTAAATTATTCTGCAAGCGAAATTAGCGTAAGCCACGATCATTTCTTTTTCTTAGCCCGTCTTAGCGGTTAGACGATTCGGATTTAGACGAATCGCACAGCCACGGGCGGCGGGGTACGCCCCTGCCGGTAGAGAATCAATGGTGAAATTAAAATAGGGCCGACTGTCATTATTCTTACTGCAGTATAGTTTAAAATATAGTTAATTCAGACTCAGAGTTGTTCAGCTACAAGATGGCTTGCTCCTTAACCCCCTTCACGATCTCTCACAGGGCTGTGATGTATAATACGGTACACATGATTCTCAAAATATTTATTTATTTCTTATTTATTCCATTATTATTGTAAAATGATTAAGGACTTTACAAAAACGCAATAGCGTTTGCAAAACAATCGCGTTTCAACAAAAAAATCCGCGTATTTAATTTTTTTTTTCAATTTTTCGCATAAAATTACATGTTTGTCATTTTCGTCTATCCACTGTGGTTAATATTTATACTACTGCATATTTCTGCATGAGAGCAATTCAATACACGTACAACTTTCAAAAATTGCATGATTTGCATCATTACGTCGTGTTTTTTACCATTATTAGCCTAGCTTCAATTTATGGTACCCACGTGTATTTTCATGCGATAGGGTGATTTAAAACAACTTTTACATCAAGTTTTTTAAATCAACGGCGATCAGCAACATTTTAGAGAGAATCTCTGTTGCATCCGATATTCGAATAAATTAGCTGTTTTTAATAATGAAAAATAATCAGAAATTTTATTTCCATAGCATCATGGTTTTTGCAAAGCTACAGCATTTTCTTCAAATTTGCTACATACTTCGCATGTTAAAATCCGTGCTGTATATTTTCTAGGCACTATATTTAAAAAAACTGCCGCATTTTTGCAGTCCCTCTGCTACACTCTGATCTGCATGACCACGTGAAAATAGAAGTATTTTTGATATACAAGGGTCGTTCAGTATATAAGATACTATCAAGCTGCAGTTTTTTTCACGCAGACAATAAAAGTCAACAATCATTAATTAATTAACGCTTCAGATCTTAAAATAGCGGTCTGAACGAATGAACGCATCTATTCTGTTGGCAATGTCATTGTTGGTTGCAGCAACCTGCCGGCCAGGTAGCTTTTTATCGACTAAGCTTTTTGGACCTTTAGAAAACTTGTCGCATTTGTATTATCGATCGCGTCTGACCATAATACTTGCAGCATTTCAGTGAAAATTTCTGTAGGTTTAAGTCCTTAACCCCCAAAAAGCGAATAACTGCACGCTGTTCCTTGCGGGACGCAATTAGCGGCACCCTCGCCATATTTATTGTCTACCGAAAGTGCTTTTAATGGTGTCATGGTTACGAAATTTTCCAAAGATGTTCAAAATTACATTTCCTACAAAACGTATATCTTGGATTCTATTGTTTTCAAAAATAAAAAAACTGCAGCGGATAGTACCTTATATAGCGAACGACCCTCGTAATTACACTATGTACAGAGAAGCAATTCGACAATCCAAAGGCATGTGGTTCAAAATTCTGGGATCCAAAATCCTACAGGAATCTTTAGTATTTTAATAGGTCTTTCACATATTATAGCGCCAAAAATATCATTTTTTACCCTACTCACGCACCCCTTAAAACGCATTATAACGCCGGGCCAGATCACGCCCACAGTGTCATATATCAATTTGTTAGTGCCCACCCCCATGATGGTTAAAAAAAAAATGTAAAAAAAAAATTCAGGGAACAGTTTTTCGACGAATTTCAATCATTTTTTGGCAAATATAATACAGCATTTCTTGTTATCTATCCACCCACCACTTATAACGGGTCATAACTAAATCCATATCCACCTACCTACCCTAAAGCGTTATAATGTGAACGGCTCTTAATTATAGGCATAATTCTGTTGGTTAAAAAGATTTGACATTTTTATGAAACTTTAGAATGCAATAGAATCAAGTAATATTTTCAGAATATGTGTTAAATTATAGATACAATCTCTCACAGATGAAGCAAAATATCAATTTTTGACGGAGTCATCGCGCCAATCTGCTAGGGGATTATTATTGGGCGCACCCTGTGTATCGCATTAGAATTAAGTAGTCAATTGTACTAAAAAAATCTCCAAAGTTGATCATTTAGTCAAAAATTATGTGCAGATCCGTAAAAAAAACGTACATATGCCATGCACATACCAAGCCGACACCAGGACAAATCAAAAGAGAACAACATGCCTTAACATGAAAGGGTGACTGTTTGACTAATTAGGTGCGTTGCAAAAGCAAAACGTGGACTGTCAAAAAAACTAGAATTTAACATAACCGGTAGTCTAAAATACTAGTAGTATGGAGCCGCAAGAGCGAAAAATATGGCCATAAGCCATAAATCGTGGACTGTGTCCTTAAAGCAGCAAAGTAAGAAATGAAACACTATTACGAATGGCCTCAAAACTTTCTGTCAGCACTTCCGCCCCCCGCCCCCCCCCCTTAGAAAACTTTAGATTAAGCCTCGGGAAGTTTTGGGGGTCTTGAATTTTGTAAGCACGTTATAAAGTAAACAAAAATTATTTAGAGGTAGCAAAATTTAACACACACATAAACAACATTTTTTGCTAACATTTCTGATAAGTTTGGTGGAATAATTCAATCATAAAGCTTTCTATAGTATCACCTATGTTTGCCATGCTGAAAAGGTATTTTTCAAACCTTCGCTAAGTTCGGCTAAATTTTCTGGAAATTTCTAATTTTTGTATTGTTCATAATAATTCTTGATAAACACAAAGAAGGAAAAAATTCGAATTTTCTTGCCACCGATCATTCACAGCAGCAGCTTGAATAGGGTACCCAGCAATCTGGGTCTGTGATTGGCTTGACTCGATCCAGTCTACCACCTGATCGAGTTTAGTAAATAATGGATTATAGGCGATCTGAAGAATTATTCTGTGCATGAATATACCCAGTGAAGTTTTCTCGGGTTCACGGTCAGCCTGAGATAACGTATACACTACAGTTACCATGTAATATTGAATATAAAGCAGGAAACGATGCGATGAATATTCAGCAGAACAATGGTTTATTTCGCCGCTACTTATTCACAGATTGCTGAAATACACCACACACTTGCAAAAATAAAAGCGCGCAAAAATTTGGCGGAAAGCCCATTTGAACATCCGACATAGTGGATCGCTAGGAAAATCTAATTCACCAATCATCACAGCATGTGTCATGTCAAAATGTTCCCGGGATATAAACGTAAAATTGCAACCAATATTCATCAAGGGATGCCCACCAAATCGAATCATTTGCAGCATAAAAACAGTTGAAAACCGGCAACGAAGCAATTCATTTCAAAGTTCTAAGTCATATCATCATTGGTGCCAGCGCCAGTATCACATTTAAAAGTTTGTGAACGTCTGAGCCTGCAGGGATATCAGATAAAACTAGCACTCTGGGGGTCATTGGCACCAACAACATATTTATTCTACTATTGGTCACTATATCATTACAAACAGGGGAACAGATCACGTTCAAGAAGATGACCATTAACAGACAAATGACTGGTGAAATGCGAATAAAAATCAGAATATTATAGCTATTGGAGATAGTCTTAACATAAGTACATGTATGTCAATTGTAGTAAATTGTAGTGAAGTTGCTTATTTCATGTAAACCCATACCATAACCAGGGACCCTAATGCCAACTTAATTCTAAGCTCTGCGAACAAAAACTTAAAAAACCCAACTTCCTTGTAGATTGTTGTATGACAATACAACAAAAGTAATCCTTCTCCCCGTAACCCATTCAGAATGATTAAGCTGCCACAGTGATCCAAAATGTTTTGTTAGCGTTGGTCGTAAGTAGGCTACAGAGAGCATCATAAAAGAACAATCCCCTAGCGAATTCGCGATAACTCGGTCAAAAATTAAAATGTTTGCTTCATATTGGCAGCGAATAGAACTGAGATAACTAGACAGAAGTTCCCCACGTTTCAAGCGAATATATGCATGTGTTCAGAATATATGAAAAAATTTGCACGACAAATTCGAAGAACCAAATGAACCACACTCGAGCGGCTTGCGGGTTTTAGGTTACAAATAGCGCATCAGTAACTGAGCGTTTTTTAAACTTTCATAACTTTGAACGAATGCATATCTTCACTTGAATGTGGGAAACTTGTGCCACATAATCTTAGCTCCAATCCCTGAAAATATGAGGCAATTTTTTTTATCTTGGGCAGCGTTATTGGCTAATTCGCCAAGGGTTTTTTTTTTTTATAACGCACTCTGTATACCAAGTGTTCGCATCAATGAAAAGCACGTACAGTCTGCTATTTTTTGACCGGGGGTTTGAAAAAATGAGGTGAGTGGGTCGTTTTTCTTTCAAAGAGAGGCGGGAGAATCTCTGTGCAGAAGTCACGAGCGACGGGGCGAGGTGTGATTTATTCATTCATGCAAGGAAGGGGGGGAGAGTAAAACGGGAGGATTGAGCTTTTTGCACAAACTTTCTATGTCTAGATAAATGCTTTTCTCTCTCCTCAATCTTACTAAACACATTCAGAGGTTGAGAAAATTAGGAAGTTTTTTTTATGTAAAAAAAACCGGTGGGGGGGTTAAAAAGGGTAAAAATTCGTTTCACTCAGGGTGCTTTTTTCTTTCAAAGTGGGAGGGTTAATAATTTATGTGAAAGGTTTCAGCCCCCTCATTCTCCCCCGTAAATGCACGCGCTGCATATATTATCACGGTTGCAATGGTACTGCATGTTGAATTCAGATGCTAGCCTCACGTGCACCAGCCTCGCATCTCACATACTCATGTGACGACGCAAAGTTTTCGTTTACCAAAATTATGGGCACATCTCTCCCTCTTCAGGGCTCTGCTAAATGGCAGGTCATTGGCGTCCAAACCTTCCACCTTATCCGATCTTCGGCCCTTCTCTTCATATCCGCATACGATTCCTTCTCAAGCAGGTTTCTCAAGCCACGTATCATTCCGATACGTGGCCTTCTCGATCCTCTCTTACCCTCCATTCTTCCTCCATCACCTTTCTCAACAAACCCTCTCCTCTCATTACATGTCCAATCCAGTTTTTCTTTCTTCTGACTATCGTTTCGATCATAGTCATTTTTCCCCCCCACTCTCCTCAAAACCTCATCATATGAGGCACGGGCACATCAGATGACCAAAAATGCTGTTGCTTATAATCCATGGTTTCTCAGATGCAAAAGTAGCTGTTCTTAGATTCAACAGTAGCTAACTAAGATGCATCCCACTTGACAAGCTATAAAATAGTTTCAGATAAGGCTTTTTTAGATACCGTACTGAATTTAGAACACTACTAATTGAATTGTCATAGCAATATTGCAATGTTTAGATGCACATGTCACGTCGATACACCATGGCGACTAATTCATCTATATATCTCAAAAAGGGAACTGCTATATCTTTTCAGCGACTGTCGGTTTGACTTCAACCTGGTGTGACTCTCAAATGTCAAATCTGTCCATTGATTGTTCATTACCTTATTGTCAATACCAAAGTGCAAAAATTCAGCAGTTCAATAAAAAGTTCAAGCTTAAAAGGCTTCAAAATTCATAAAAATATCTAATATTGATGTTTTTATAGAAAAGAAAAAAAAATTCTAAATAAATACAAATACCATAAATAACAAACATAGGGCACTAGGAAAAATCAGATGTAATTAAAATATTTGCTTTGACTCTATAAAAATTGAGGATAAAAACCTGTGTGTCCTGTATTAAAAGTGATAAAGCACACCGTTCATTAAGACTCTTTAACTATGTGCTATGTAAAAATACTACTGTTTGAAGTTATATTTAACATTTAAAGTCTGCGGCTGATCTTAAAGCAGCATTCGCTATATAAGTCAACCCTTTCACTTGCCACAACTTTCTAGACTCCAGTGACCAACAAACTCAAAGAACCACAATAAGAACGACGCAGATATCAACAATTATCTAAAATCAAAAATTACGCACCGCAGTGCGCAACATTCTAAAATCAAAATCAATAATCAGCAAAGGAACAAACGAAAACGTCACATAATTCAGCCAAATTTGCTCGTGGTCTGATCCGCGCCCCTCGGGAGGGGCAACCCTTAAAATTCTGTCGCGTCAGGACCAGTGATAGGTTCATCAAAAGAAATCAGACTACTATAATATACCTAGAATAGCAAAGGAAGTGAGCTCCATCTGTCAGTCAATGGCAACACTGCCGACATAAAATGTTGCCATTACACTGGCAACAACAATATATTTTTTACGTACCATTTGCCTCGAATGATTTTTGTATATGGATATTATAATAGCCTAATTTCTTTTCTTAGTGTGCTGATCACGCCCACACCCAACCCCCCTCCCGTCAGCCGCCTACACGTTGCCGGAATGTTCTTCACTGGAAGGAGGGGGTAGGGGGTGAGTTACCGCAGCGAGCGAGGAGGCAGGGACGACCTGCCCGCCACCCCCTGCGGCCGTGATGTGCATGTGGCCCATCTGCGCTGCGAGCATGAGGGCCGGGTCCATTGTGTGCAGCGCGGAGGGGTGGACGCCAGCCGCAGCTATCATCTAAGCATCAGACACCACGCCCTGCTCAGAGCAGCAGGCAATGGACAACACGCTAAAATGATTTCTGCGATGTTCCAGAGCAGTAATTATTTCATGCTCATCACACTGCAGTATGAGGAGCATGAGAATAAGAAGACACACAATGAAAGAGATACAAAATGTGGCTACGAAGTAACAGAGACAAACAGGACTTACTGAATAATTACGTCCCGATGACGTCATTAGACACCTGAAAACGACTCCAAACCCATTATTAAAAACCAACAAGACAAAGCAGGCAAGTAGGATTTAGAGAGTCAGACACAGGGAATGAGAGACTGATAGGATGCATACAACTGAGACAAGGGATTATATACACACAGTCACACATCCCATGTTGGACGACATCATCACATTACTCCTACCCCTAAAAAACTTCACTGGCTTCCTAAGCCACAGCGCATCTGTTCAAAATTGCTTCAATGACCTATAAAACGCTACAAACTCACCAACCTACCTACCTCTCCATCCAACCTCAGTACTCCATACATACCAACCAGAACTTTAAGATCCCTAGACAAATATTTGTCTCAGTGTCCCTGATATTTGCTTGGCCAATGGTCGATGGTCATTTTCTTTTGCTGCACCTACCATCTGAAATTCTCTTCCTCTACCGCTTCGCACCTGTTCTTGCGTTGTTTCTTCAGGGCTTACAAACACATCTTTTCCCAATTCATTCTCTGATGGACATACGGACAAACGATCCAGCCATCGCAAACTCTTTCTCCTACCCCTTCGTCCTGGATATCCATCGATTATACATTGATGGTTGCCCATGGCGAAGGGAGGTCCCCGATGACGTCATTAGTCGCCGAAACGAACTCTACGCCATTATTATTATTACTCTTATTACTACCCCCACACAGAGAGAGAGGGAGAGCGGGTAGGAGGAGTGTACCGGGCCCATGGGGTGCTGTATGATGTATGGGCCGCCCGCAGTCTGCACCCAGCCCGTTGGCGTAAGCTGATGGAAGTTAGCGACCGGTGCCGTCGCTACCGAGTAGCCCCGGGGTACAACCCCACCCCCCATTACCCCCCCCATCACTCCTCCCACTCCGCTCACAGGGGATGCAAGCATTGGCTGCAGTGCGAGTCTAACAACAAACAGAGTAATTGTTAGAATATTATAGAGTCTGTTCAATATATTATTACGAGCTTAAAATAACCAAATTTTCTCATCAGAAGTTTCATCTTTTCCAAAAAAATTATTGTTGATCACTACTAGTCCCTAATCCTTTTGGCTAATTAATATTGGTTTCGCTCCTGTTTAAAGTTCCAAGCTCTGAAGTTTAAAAATGCAGCCAATGCTCTGGACACTTAAGATTTAAATACAATCAGGCCTGAAGATATATGGATTCGCATCGCAATTTTCGATGCAATTTGACTTCGTTTGCGAATCAAAAACAAATTTGATTCGCAATATTTGCGAATCAAAAAATTGTACAAATCATGGCCAAATAAACCGACGAGTGGCAGACCCAGCACTGACCTGACCTTCAGTTCACGTGCGGCTTCATCAGTAACCACTAACCAATTGACATAGTTGTATCCACTGTATAAAATGGTGAGACATTTTAAAGACTTTAAGGACTACCGTATAAAAAATGACTCAACCGCTAGGACTGTGTGTAGCCTACTCCCTTGGGCAATATTAAGACGATATAAAAACGGAAAATCAATTTTGTGAAACTGCTAATCAAAATTTAAATTGAATAGCAAACTTCAAATCAATTTTCTGAGCTTATATTCAGGCCTGAATACAATTTATCTTCCGATAACATCTGCCTACTGTAACTTACCACAATCATATCTGAATTAGTGGACAATTTTCTGATTGTAACAATGAGGACACAAAACCAACAACTGCTGCAAGAGTTTTAAAAGACCACACAGAACTAGGCATAATTATGTCTACTAGATGCAGCGCGGTCATCGAATCTTCTGGATTTATAAACTGAGACCAAGGTGAGCACAGAAATTGAGAGATAAATTGAGATTTAAAGAAACAGATCCATGGCAAGAACCGACTGTGCTGAACAATGGAACACTTACCCATTTTGCGCATATATGGCCTGCTGCTGCTGCTGCTGATCATAAGGACTCATCACTGAACTCTGACAACATAACATGATACAATGTCACACATGCCAGCCAGATAACTAAAACGTTCCCATAGTAAACAATACTATTATTCATCAAGCTATGACCATGTTTCATGACCATTTATGATTGGAAAATCTTCATTTACTTGTATTCAAGGGCCGAGATATGTTTAAGTATGCCATGTCCTCATTGATTCGACATCACAATGAGAACATAAATTAAGTGTGACAACTGATCAATTGCGCGTCAGCTCTACAGAATAACTACTAATAGGTTTACATTGAAACATTCATGGACTCTTTTCTTTATCCGGGCAGCAGGCATCTCTTAGTAGAAATCATCGCAACAGCCAGAAGTTTTGATCTATGAACATGTCATAATTTATATATCTGCTAAAGAAGTAAGGAACGCACTAAATTGTCGGGGGTGCGAGTGACCCACTGTCGGTTGGTTGGGGTATAGCTCCCCTGATTTCGCTTCTTGTTGCCCCCATCAGCAAACTTTACCGTCAGCGGCTCGGAATGACCTGTCGGCAACAAATTATTTCAGTCCCAGTGAATGCTGTAAAGCATGAAATTTGAGCTGCATGTTATTTTAGCGGTTTTTGCCTCTTAAGGCGAGATTCTTAGTCATCACTGCCTTTGTTAATCTTTCGATAAACCAACGGTTTCGACTATCCTTCCAAAAAAGTTTAACCTGCCAGTGGAAAAAATCTCTTTCATGAAGGCCAAAACGCACCCGATTGACTTATCGCTGAGTTCATCTTC
>JAQIWG010001229.1:0-25714 GCA_034695025.1 Chamaedrilus cognettii
AAGGACTTCGTAGCCGGTCTTGTTGGCACGATAGTAATTCTAATATCACTGCGGTGAATGAGCGCAACGCCCCCCCCCGCACTTCTTGACTCCCCCCTCCCCCACGAGTCTTCGATGTGCGTGGACGATGGAGTATCCGCCGGGCGCTGCCTCTCGCTTGTGTACGTCGGACGAATCCTCATAGACCCACGTCTCATAGACAGCGAGGAGGTCTAGATGATTCTGAATGTACTTGCACATGTAGACCCACGATGGTTATATAAGAGAAGCATAATTTATAGCTACATTGTACACGCACTTACCCTATATAATGTGCAGACTACGAAAAAAGTCTAATAGCAATTGTAGCCTTGCTGCAGAAAAAGAAAGTCCTAGATCAGTCATAGCCCTGCAACTCTGATAGAAACTTGATTGCAGTTCGTTAAAGCTAGCCTGTGCAGCAGCAGGCTATCGAACTAACGCAGCACAGGTAATCGATACGTGTAAACGTATCGATGTCCGGCAGCTGCTAGCTGTTCCTAGGCATACGTCGACACCGGCCTGCTTTTATAAATTATAGCAGGCCTACCGCGTTCCCGGTTTGAAAATGCTAACGAATAGAGCTGTTACGCTATAAATAGATTTTAAACGAAATCTAGTCCTAAACCCTAACCTTAAACCTAGCCTAAACCTGACAAAATTCTTCTAAAAATAGAATTCGGTTGCATTTGCATATTGCGCCCGCGGAACGGCTGCATAATACGCTCGCTGTGGCGCTACGGGCTTGAATGATTGTGTTTTTTGCTTGGAACATTGACCTACATTGTAACCTACATGCAACAATGTGGAACGCCACGCAGTAATATTTGGGCCGTTGTCGGTGTCGACTATTTGAACTGCTGAAGCAAAACGATGATTTAACAAATGATGGATTATTTTCTATGCTAATTTTCCAGACTTTAAAATGTTCAAATAGAATGATCAAACTGAAATTAAAATTCACCAAGAATTCATTCTGTTCTTCTAAATAAGCTTACCACGTGCGTGAATAAAGGCGCGCGAAAAAGTTCAGAATGTGCAGAAAAATGTCGTTCAAGACTTAAAAAAAGGCTCGCAGAACTTTTTTGGCCGGCACCGGCCCGCAGCTAGACTTTTTGGCTTAGGCATTGTCTATACTAGTAGGCCCTAGTTCTAATCTTTTATACCGCCTACCCAACCTACATACATGTACATTGTAGGCCTATCTACTTGCATAAGACTAGCAGTGGATTGCTTACGGGCATACATTGTATTGGCTAATAAGCTATAAGAGCAGTTAGCCTATTTACAATACAAAACGTAGGCCAACAATTGGCCTAATAGCAGTGCGCGAAACCTAGAGGCCATTCTGATAGAACACGACGAGATGAGTGCGCACACTGCACTGCTCAGTGAACTCGACAAGTTGTTCGGTCTTTAGGTTTCAGCGATACTACGATCATTGACACGACCTCGTGCATGTAGGCCATAATGCTACAAAATACCTAGGCTTGAGCTTATTTAATGGTGTCCCACTTTTGGCTTGTTATACCGGAGCCCACATAGCTAGGCTACGTACAGTCATGTACTGCAGCTTAGGCCTCGATGACACTTATTTACTTAATCGATGTGATTCTATAGGGCCTACACAATGCATCGCTTCATCTATTCAATCGAATTGAATTAAATTTGTTTTCATTCACAAGTCTAGTCAACGAGATCGATCTTTAAAAAGGAGAACTGCAAATGGCAATGTATAACAGGCTACTTACAGTGTACTTACAGGTTACTAAACTGTAATAAATGACGACCAGGTCGCGATTCGGCTCATATGACTGACTGGAGTGCATCATTGTGAAGCCCTTATGATCGCGACCGTCGTCATTTGAACAATTCAACAGCCAGCAGCGGGCGCAGCTAAAAATGGAGTATTTGGTAACGTATGATCTGAAATACGAGAATTTTAACCGAAATATGGGCTTGCATGGTCTATGCAATTCTATGCACTATGCTAGGCCTATTACATGCTTTGTAATGGCGTAGCCTCTACGACTTCTTATACATGTATGCTGTATAAAATTTTTGTATGATGTAGCAAAATTTAGATTTAGTTTTTTTGGAGTCTGATAAAATTTTTATATTATAAGATCGTCGACGATCTTACGATGTTTGGATTCAAGGCACGATTTTAAATTGCAATTGTATCCTAATAGCTGTTCGAGTACCTTAGTAAGCGTTTTTATGTTAACATTCAACGGACATTGGACTCAATGGATTAGCTTATTACACTGATTCCTGTCTTTCTCGCAGCGACCTAATAGCATGCCAGCAGTACAATAATAAAGCATAATACAAATCGTTCTCATAATTTCAGCAATAGTAGGACTAGGCCCTACTATAACGGTGCATGGCTACATAATATGTTAAATTTGCTACTGGTACGCCTACTTATTTTAGGCCTACATGCATAATATTGCATCACCTATATTCACTTTTTTCTGCGCGTAATTCTGCTAATTAACAATTATTGTACGCTTCAGGCGGAAGAAAGCCGGAAGGAGGGTGACAAGCTGGCGGAGCAGGGAAGGTGCTTCGAGGCGATCATCCAGTACACGAAGGGCATCAAGCTCGACCCTCACAACCCCAACATCTACAGCAACAGATCGGCGGCTTTCCTGCGCGTCCAGCAGTACTTCTATGCGCTCGAGGACGCCTCCACTGTCATCCGCATTCTGCCCAGATTTGCCAAGGTTCGCCTACTAGGATGTCTCCATTATCATCCATATTGTACCCAGATTTGCCAAAGGTTTGATAGCCTATAATTGTATAGGCCTAAGTTACATTAATTGAGGCCTCATATGCATAAAACTGTGTATATGTAAGCTTATCTGGTTATATTTTAGCAAGTATTAGTTTTGAAGCAACTATGGCGTAGTTATATCGTTTCGCAGCTCTAGATGAATGAATTGCAAACGACGCATGATCATAAAACGGTTTATTGAAGCCCTAGAAAGGATAACTTCCAACGCCTTGTGCATGGCTTTAAAATATTGAGCTTGTTGCTACAGTTTACATTGATTGAATCTGCATTAACTGACAGTTGGATGAATCATTCCGTTCTTAAATATTTCTGACAGTACGTAATAATATTTTGTAATAATTTCTCAGCTCAGTATCTGGTAGAAAGTGAGCGAAATGCAGTAAACGCAGTGTGTTCCGTTTGGTGCTTGCGTGCAACAGGGCTACTGCAGGAAGGGAGAGGTGGAATGTGCTGCTGAACATTTCAAAGAGGCCGCGGCAACGTACCGGGTACAATTCTTCAAGTCTTGGCAAATAAAAATAAAAACCTTTAATTATTTAGCGCGAGCGTAGGAGCAATAATGCGCGTATCACGTCGTAGATAAAAACAATAAAAATGTTCCAACACTGAGCATCGTGTGCGGATAACACTTGGAGTGCTAATGTCATCCAAGCTTCACCAGTTTTGCATCCAACCAAATAGTGCTATTTACGGTGCAATATGCGTATTTAAATATTCATTTTGAGCACTGGCATGCATCAATGAATGCGCAAAGAAGCTAATTTTCTAGACGTATTCCTATGTGCCATTCGGTATACCAATTAGTTTGCTCTTCAGAAAGGACTCGAGATGTGTCCTGGGGATGCCACGCTGCTCAAGTGCCTCGAGACTGCCATAGCGTTGTGGAAGAAACAGCGGCAAGGTCTGCCTGCTGACACGGGCGCCCGCACATTGATGCAAGGGGGTGCACTTGCACCCCCCTGTATTCAGGGGGTGATTCAGGGGGTGCACTTGCACCCCCATGGATCAAATCCTGCGGGCGCCCATGCCTGCTGATGCAATGTTTCTCTGACTTCCAACTAACTATTTATATTGGAGGTTATGCAATCTGATGATCCATGCAAATCATTAACGTTAATGCTAAATATACTAAATAGCCTTCACAACTTCTAGGATATGACATTCAAAATTTAGAAAGGTCTGCAACTTTAATGCAATGATTTTTCTATACAACTTACATGATGTTACGGTCATAATACATGATTCTGCACTCCGCTGCACCGAGTCTATAGCATATTATGATGTAAAGTATGCAATTCTAATGTTATCTCATATATTGTATAATTGATTTCGTTAATAATATTATTGCTAAGATTGTTCACTCCTGGCTTTCTACTCCTTTAATTGTTGATTTGTGGTAAGCCTACGCTGTAGTAGCAGTATGTTTCGAAGTGACACTTATGGTACAATGTCGACAGCGGAGGGTCGCATGCCGTGGTATGGTATCGCACTGGGGGCGGTGGTCGGCATACTACTCATCGTGGCAGACGAGACGCTCTCCAACAAACCAATGCTCACTGCAAGTACATGTAGCGTGTTGCACGCTCTCTACACTTGAGTCTTTTTAAAGTGGCTCCTGTGGTTCACGGAGAGATTTCACTAGCTGAGACATAACAATAAATGGTCGATGTAGTTTTCACTAGAAGGGATGGATGTTATAACATATCGTGACAATATTGTGATTATGATGTTGATTGTATGATCATGTTAATCGACACTCTGAAAATTTTAATGAAAATATTTTTAATCGATATCATGCTGTAAATCGACCCATGAGAGTTGTTCACTCGCTAAATACAAAATTTAGCATTAATGCCCCTATATATTATTAAGAAAGTGTTTTTTAAAGTTTATCGGAAAAGGTCGCAAATGATGTTCTGGTACTCAGGCCATGGACCTATGCTTGAAATCAGTCATTACTTTTTTTGATTAGCGGCCACCAAAGTTGTAAAATAAATTGTTATAATAATCTGGATAATAAATTAATCATAGGCTGATTGCATACACTGTGTGTGTGTTGTGTGTAGACTGACTGGATGAGATCCGTCGTGCTGGCGAGTCTCGTCTTCGTCTGCTACTGCATAGCACGCCTGTATCGGTATGATAGACAAAATGATACAAATTTGATTAGAACTTCAACTGCATGGTTAAGAAACTTTAGCGCTAGAGTATTGGTGTAATTTTTATTTATTTTGTGTGACGTGAGATTGTGTGATCTAGAAAAGGCTGTGATGCAGTCCTATTTATGTTTGCATGCAGACGCTGTGATTTAATTCCTCTAGTCTACTTGTCTTATAACTGAGCCGGAGTTAATATGCATTGCTTGTGTTTGATGCAAGGTTCTTTCTTCGAAGTCAAAGGAACAGTCGTCTGGAGATGCTCGGCGATGACCTAAGTGGTAGGCTTTCCCATTATTAATGATGTATCAGTGATTAATGAGGCAAACTATGCGACAATTCTGTCCAGATTGTTTCGCTGTAGTTGTTATCGGTTATAATTTGTTTATTTTAGGACGCTCTATCACTAATATCGGTATTTACCATTGCGAGTTAACCTCGAGTTGGCTCAATCGGCAGATTGAGTGACGTCACGCTGGGCATAGAAGATTGACAACCGTCACTCTCAACTCGCCGATTGACCAACTCGAGGTTAACTCGCAATAGTGAACACCAATGTAAGTCCATTGGCATCAGTGATTCCCCTTTTTCTCATTGATTCGGCTACTTTTGGCATTGTAGGCAGCACACAAAATGAATAGATATGGAGGTCTCCAACCACTCCCTTTTGTTCTTCGCAATCTTACTGGACAGATTTCCTGTGAAAGAGATGTTTGGTTTTTACCTGCCAAGAAACATCTCAGTGGTGTATTGAACCAGCCTGCTGAAATATATTTAGCTTTATTATTGTGAACTGGGCTGCTTGCCATCTGTTAATTCTGCAGAGTTTATTGTGGCTGTGTGCACGAACTGCCACGCTTGTGTTTTGCAGACGAGGACGCTGCTGCACTGTTGAACAAGCCAGTCGCCCCAGCAAAGATGGCCGCTGAAGCAAAGTCTGCTAAAGTGAGAGCAGCAGCAATCTCAACAGCATCGAATTCTAGTTATTCCAAACCCACTTCCGTCCAGCAGCGAAAGAAATAGACACCACTGATCTAGATCTTGTGAATCAGCGATTTTATTATTATTCTTACGATGTCGATGTATTTCTATTTCAAAATTGATGTTGATACAATGTTTTAAACATTTTTGTATGGTTAGAAATTATTTATTGCAAAGTATGATACACTACTTGTTAACCTGTAAAATAATGTGATCAGGGAGAGGGAAAAGTCTAATCAGGGGTCACATTATAATTGGCGTACATGCTTAGTCGTTAAATATGATTGTTTTTGTCCCTCTCTTAGTCAGACCTACTTTTGGACATGCTCGTAGTAAATTAAGATATTTTTGGCAGTTACTCTTCAAATTGTGACATCGGATAGTATCAGATTATTAGAATAATCATCATCATCGGCATCATCATTTACGTTTTATGTCCAGTTTTCCCTGCTGACGTTTCCCACGACATCATTAGGCCTATAAACTTGTGATCACGTGCATGTATGTGATTGATTCCTTGGTCTACTTTTAAATATTTTTTTTGTATTGACGACAACGTTATGTTGCAATGTACGTTTCCAGCATAAAATTATCTGATATTATAGGCGTGAGGATGGTAGCTTTGTAATTAAATCATTTTTCTGGATTTTGTAGTTGCTGTTTTTCAAAAGGTGCGATGTTCTTTTCAGCTACATATAGGCCTAACGCATTAAGTTTAATTGCCCTGTTGTTGGCCCAGTTTGTGACTTATGCACACGTAGCTGTGAGAGCGAGCCTTCACCGCGGGGTACGGCTATGCTATTTCGCTACAATCCGCCACGCTCTATAGCTGCAATAGTTAACAGTCAACGTACGCTTACTTGGGGTTCTCTACCCCAAGTAAGCTTACTTGGGGTTCTCTACCCCAAGTAAGCGTACGTTGACTATTAACTATCGTACGTTGGGGTAAGCCAGCTTAGACCCCTACGGCAACGCAAAATTGCATGCTAAGAAAGTGAAATGATATAATAGGCTCTCCAATAACAATCAAATTCTCCAAATTTGGATTGATAGGCTATATCAATGACACACGCGTAGTCCACATTTGGCTTAATTTATATGGAAACGGCCTGCAAACCAATTTGAACCAAAAGCCCAATTGTGAACACTAGTTTAAAATATGACGCTTATAAATATAAAATAGTAGCCTAGTGTAAAATAATTATGATACAACTATTTATGCATACAATATCGTTTGATTGTTTCAAATTATTTAGATGCGATTATATTATTCTTATTTCATTATAAAGCCTATAAGCTATAGGCTAATACGCGATCTGAAAAATGCTTAGGCTGGGCCTGCAGCACACACACACACACACACACACCCAGTGAGGCACACAGTGACATAGACCTACTATTCAATCACGAGCACGTCTAAAAAACAAAGAAACACGACATCGACATGCCATGTACGCACAACATTAAAAAACCAGCAGAACAACAACATGACTGTTACGTGAGACACAAATTTAAGAAGGATTTAGACTACACCTCAACTCTACCAACGTCATGTTTACCTCTGGATGAGCCTGGACCAGTCGGCCACTTTGGCCTTGGCTATAAAACTAGCGAATCGTTTTACGATCGGCTGCAAAATTATGCCGAGGCTACGGCACAAGCTACAGTGGTAGCCTACAGTAGGCTAGCAAGAATGGGAACTCGAAATACACTAGTCTTCAAGTACAGTAAGCTCTAGGCGCGGTTTACTGATCGTAACCTAAATAAACTGATGATGGCCTTGGACGCCAAACTGACCAAAGACCTGCCATGGGTGCACGTTAACGAAGAACCTAAATAGAGCCAAGTCAGATTAGAATTAAGTCCATTTGATTAAGGCCAGATAACTTAAGACTAATGAGATCGTAGTTATTAGCGATGAAGAGCAAGATAATTTGTTCAATTGATGCAAACTATGTTGAATTTTTGTGCGAATTTAGCTACTATTAATCAGGGCCTTGCTACGCGCTGCAAAAACAGCACTGCTGCACAGTGCACAGCGCTTATTGTTAGTTAATGGCAAACTGAAGCCAAGTGGAGCACCACAAACTGTCCGACCGCACTCACTATGAGTCGACGTACCCATGGCGCACACGATCTCCTACTTTTTATTGCAGCCGCTACATTGCACATGTATATCGCAGCTGATGCTTTGGGCCAGTATTAACGCGGTGACCCCTGCTGGGCCTACGGGGAATTAGACACGCATGTAGGCCTACCAGTCAGGCACATGCTACGACGTAGAGAGCCATAGATCAGTGGATGTTTGTGTCCTGTAGAAAGGTGTGAATTTACGACATTCTTTCGAGAATCGCTGCTAGGATGATGATGGGGCTTTATAAGCGTATGTTGCGCGTGTGATCAGTTTTAATCGTCGACGTAGAGGTGCGAAGTGGTTACAACAATCGCAAAGAAATCTATTGCTCGGCTATCGCAGTAGGCTATCACAGGCTTCAGGTATACGTATAGGCCCAAGCTCGCTAAACGATGTTGACCAGTATCCAATATTCCGCATTGTTGCGATTTTTATCGCCTGTGCGATAAACTTCGGATGCTATGATAAATTTTTTTCATGCCCAATTGCACATGCTTGCTTAAAAAACTAAAGCTATAACGTATAGCGTTATTTTGAAGCTCTTTAGGTTGATCGATGGAAACAATATTCGAAACGCTATAATTACATTCAACTGTAGCGTAGCATTTTACAGGTTGAACTATGCTGAACTGGGCTAGATTTCAAGTGATCTAAAATTACATACTTTGAACAATAACTGTTGTTATTCTGTATGCAGATACGGCCTCAATAGCAATCATGCTGCAAGCCGGGACGCACCAATGTCGGCGCATGGGGCACGTGTTCCAGCCGCGCGTCCTGCGTCTGATCCGCTCCCTTTGCTCACTCCGCCAGTCTACAACCAACCTCTCTAACCAACACCTCACCCCACGAAATCGTCTTCTATCCAAACCAATCTCTACCAATAGCCTTCTCGCGGGCGCGCAGAGATCCCTGAGCGCGGGATCAGCTTGTCGAGGACCTCCTGAGGATCCCCTTCTCGCGACGATACCCGAGGTGTTTGCGAAGAGCATCGAGGACCTTGATCCGAGGCTGTACGACGAGCACCTGTTCCATCTGTTCTGCAACTCGGAGGGGCGAGTTCCGCTGTCAAAGCTGCAGAGGGCGCTCAAGAACGCCGGGCTGTGGAAGAACGACCCGAGGCTCGCGGAGTCGATGGCCATGATGGGACAGTGAGTGCGCGTCATTCAAAGAAGGCAGTAAAATGTTGAGAATATAACTTTTAACAACTAGTATATAAATCAGCCGGTTGGCAAGAATCTGAATGACTCTTGAGTTTATTTGTTCTCATTGCAGCTTTATTAATCAAAGTGGTTTATTTTCGTTTCGTTGCTATGCTGTATACATGTATAGTAAGTAGCCTACATGTATGATTGATCCAGTGGCGCGAAAAGCAGGGGTTGGAGAGTTGTGGTATAGCCCCCAGTTTTTTTGACTGGGAATGCTGCTTTATACAAATCGCATCCCCACTTTCGCAATCGTCCCGCGTGCCTGCATGGCAAGATCAGGTGAGATATATAGACCTTTATATAGTGCAATTTCAAATTGTGCTTCTAATTTTTGTGAAAGATTTCAGCTTACAATGCGATAGCCTAGCCTATATAACACAATGAATAGTAGTTACAATTAATAGTAATAGCAATTATATATAAACAATGTACTTTTAGTATTTTACTTTCACTTAATTGAATTGAGACTTGCATGTGTTGTTGCCCATGTGAGCAATCTTGCTTGGCTCTAAAATGGCCCTGGTATGCTGCTGTGCCGTTAAACAGCAAACATTTTCAGACAACGTTAGTCGAGCCTCGTGGCTGCGTATGCTCAGTTACATTGACGAGTGGCGGGACCGAGGCCTGGGCGACGTCCAGCTCACAGAGGACCAGTTCCACCAGTGCATCAGGGCCAACATTCTCCTCATCAAGCGCGCCTTTACCGGCGACTTTGTCATTCCTGAGTTTGGACCCTTCTGCGCGCAGATCGACGACATCTATACCAAGTGTCGAACTAATTCGGAGGGAAAGGTACATAGATTGCGATGTGTATGCTTTATTTATATGTGTTTTTTTAAAGATTTGATGTTTTTTAAGATATCAGTTATAATTGGCACTATTTTTAGCATGTGCATATTCAATTGACTAATTCAAAGATATCGAATAAAAATTGTAACTGCATAGCCTAGATATGCCCAATTATGTGATTATTATTTTATCTTCATTGCTATTAATGTGTTTTGAATATTTTAGTATAAGAAAATGTTTTAGCTATTATATAAACTGTATTATGTTAGTAAAGTAAAAAGGCGCATAAAGTTGTGAATTAAGCTCAGTTTGAGATCATGCAGTTTGATGATATGGTTGCAGCCAACACTTCACGAGTGATCTCAATATTATATTGATACAAACAAAATTTCTATTTGCTTTCTTTTCTTCTAATGTACTGAATGTGATTGCTCAGGTAGCAGCGTACATCCCGCAGCTGTCTAAGTACAGCCCCGACTACTGGGGCGTGTCGCTGTGCACGATAGACGGGCAGCGACACTCCATCGGGGACGTAGAGGTCCCCTTCACGATGCAGTCTAGCGGCAAACCGCTCAACTACGCTCTAGCCATTAACGAGCTGGGCGAAGACTACGTTCACAAGTTCGTTGCATTCAGATCTTTGGTGATAATGTGACGTCATTTCAGTCTACAGTGCACTGCTTTCTTCAGATTCATCATTAAATACATGCAGGCCCAGTATATATTTTGACATTTGATAAGTAGTTAAAAATCATTATATAAACATCCATTGACTACTACATCCATCACTGTACCAAAATCAAGATGCGGGAGTTTTGTAAATTGTCTTGATTTATCTATTGATAGTTCTATAATCACACAGTTGGGTAAAGTTTAGCACTGATGTCAAACATATATTTTGTGATGAACGGCGTTGTGCCTTCTTCTCGGAAAACAGGCATAGTGCAACTGCTCAGCCTAGAACACGTACGCCTAAGCCGCCATTGTCAATTTTCACGCAAAAGGCAGTGCCTGCTTGTTTCAAATTGAGCGTTTGATTTAGATCTAACCATCATGCTGGCGTACTAAGCGTCTGCTTAGCTTTCCCCTGCCAATTGTGCTCATTGATTTAACTTTCTCAAACCTTTTGACTGATATAATTAGACGATCTATGGATCATGTTTCCTCGCTGTGTCGCAGGTTCGTTGGTCACGAGCCGAGCGGTGAATCATTCAACTGTATCAAGCTGAGTCAGGACAACAAGCCGCACAACCCACTCATCAACGCGGGGGCCATCGTGACCGCGTCCCTCATCCACAGGGGGCACTCGCTCGCCGAGCGCTTCGACCACATCGTCGGACGCTACAAGAAGATGAACGGGGGGGAGTTCCTCGGTTTCAACAACTCCATCTTTCTGTCGGAGAAGGAGAACGCGCATCGGAATTACGCACTCGGATACTACATGCAAGAAAACAAGTGAGGGGCGGGTATCTAGTGCGAGGTTAGGGTATGGATCTAAGGGAGGGGTCAGACAGGACAGAGAAGTTATTAAATTTACTGAATTTTGTCCCTAGTCGGCTCTTTTAGCTCAAATGCATTAACAAGATGATGTTGGCCTCCTCAAAATGCAGCGAGCATCAACGAGAAGGCTGGCATGACTATTGATTACTAATCATTACTATTCATCACCATTGATTACTATTCGAAGCGAGTCTGCCTGGCATGAAAATGCCTGATTTTACTTCACTATGATGCTGCACCAATGAGGTATTAAATTGGATTGTCAGTCCTTATTGGAAATAAAATGAATGTAGTTACTTTATTTCTCGACTCATTGATCAACCCCTTTGGCCATAGTTTCATGGAGGACTTGCTTCCACCAGGTGTTTCCCAGAGGGCACGGTATTGGAGGAGACGATGAACCTTTACTTCCAGCTCTGTTCTATCGAGTACAACGTCAACTCGGGCGCTGTCATGGCCGCCACGCTCGCCAATGGCGGCTATTGTCCAATCACGGGCGAGGAGGTGTTCAACGCGACGTCTGTGCGCAACACGTTGTCTCTCATGCACTCGTGCGGCATGTACGACTACTCTGGAGGGTTCGCCTTCAAGGTAAACAGAGCACTTTGTAGCATCCTTCAACGGTCATCGTGCCTGTAGTATATTTTAACATAAAGTACTATACGAAACAGTGTAGCAAATAGTATATTTTATTATAAATAAACTTTAATTTTAAAAATATCTTAAGATATCTGAAAATTTCTCTCAAAATCAGATTCTTCAATCACGGAAATATTTCTAAATACATTGATATCCCCAGCAGTGACATCAATGATCTATGGCATGCCCTTGTCTTTACAGACACAGAACAAAAATGAGAATATCCATGAAATAGAATAATATTTTGGTCATTGTTTCACCCCGGCTGTTGGCTGGTCCGCAGGTGGGGCTGCCGGCCAAGTCTGCGGTGTCGGGGGTAATCCTCCTAGTCGTGCCCAACGTGATGGGAATGTGTCTGTGGTCGCCGCCCCTCGAGCGCATGGGGAACAGCGTGAGGGGCGTCCAGTTCTGTCAGGAGCTCGTCGCAGGCTTCAACTTCCATCACTACGACAACCTCAAGCACATGTCGGCCGTCAAGCAGGATCCGAGACTGAGGCACTCCGACGCACAGGTAGGACAGGATGGCTTCCTGTTGTGATTTTTATAGTTGTCTTTGAATTATGAGCTTTAGATTCTTACTGCGTGAAGTTGATGTTAAGACACACTGCTAAGCTCTTTTGTTTATAGGTGTGGGATGTGACGTGGGCCAATAAAAAAGTTTTCATGCTTTGGCATACTATGGCACCTTTTCACAAGCTTCTTATTTAATCAAGGAATATCTGCTACTTAAAGTACAATACTTGAACAATAATTAATTGAAAGTTTGCTCATATTGAGCAGCATTTTGTGGGAGATGTGCTATGGTGAAGTATTGAAATGTGTGATAGTGCTTTTTTCATCCTTCTTGTCTATTTTTTGAATGAAACAACTAATCATTAACTAATACATCACCCCTACTGCTAGACACGCTTATCTGTTATCTGTATCTGCTATGTTGATCTGACTGATGATGTTGTGCATCAATTACAAACCTCGCTGTCAGTCTTGTCCGTGCAACGTCACACAGGGCAGTCGCGTGGTGAACCTGCTGTTTGGTGCGTACAACGGCGACCTCACCGCGCTGCGCCGCATGGCGCTGGCGGGCCAGGATATGTCGGTGGCCGACTACGACGGGCGCAGCGCGCTACACCTCGCCGCGTCCGAGGGGCACTACGACTGCGTCGTATTCCTCATCGACAAGTGTCAGGTGCCTCTGAACCCGCGCGACCGCTGGGGGCACACACCGTACGACGATGCCATCAAGTTCAAACAGGCGGCCATCCAGACGTACCTCGAGAAGTGCATGCGGTAGGCGGGCATGGATAAAAGTGCATGCGGTAGGCGGACGCAGATAGAAGTGCATGCGGTAAGCAGGCGCAGAAAGTGCGTATGGTAGGCGGACGAGGATAAAAGTGCATGCGGTAGGCGGGCATGGATAGAAGTGCCTACGGTAGGAAGTGCCGGCGGATAGAAGTAACGTGATGTGACAACGTTGTGACATGATGTGTGTGATGACGTCACGCGATGTGATGACGTACCGTCGTATGTGGTTATGTGACGCGATGGTGCTGAGTGTTGACGGTGCTAATATGTGACGTTGTTACGGTGCTGACGTGATTGGTGCTGACGGAAGAAATGGATAGATCTTTGAGTGTTTCTTCAGTCAGTGAGTCCAACATGGACAAGCGGCGCGTGTACACTAGTACAGTAACTGGTATAAGGTGATGGAACAATTGCATTCAACTCCAGATCTTCTTGTAAATAAATTTTTGTGAATATATACGATGGATCACTGCTCATGGAGTTGGTATTAGTACACAGAAGTCAAACAAATAAGATTTAGGTGTGAGTCTGGGGTGTTCATTTCTCGACAAGCTGGTGTTATAGAATTGATAATAAGAGAAAATAAATATTGCGATAAAGAGCAATTAAATATATCACGGAGTCTAATTCAAAGATACACATGTCATGGGTTTTATTCTTCACTTATTGGCGAATGTTTTTTAGTGGGCCTTTGTGTCTGTGAAACCTTTACCTGAGGGGCAAAGTATGTAGGCCTATGTGCTAAATTATAACTGAAAATATAATATTACTTTTATTGTTTATCCGCAAATAGCTTAGAAAAAAGTCCAGTTTTTAGATTGCTTTTGTCCTCACTTGATATCTTTGCTGTTAATCAACTGTTCCCTGTATTAGTTGCCAGTCACGTGTTATCTGTTGCATGAGAACTTGGACCGTGCCTTACTAAATTAGTGTTGTACATTGAATGGTACGTAGCCTATACCAATGCGTTCAGGGATTTCTGGCCTAATAGTTATCTATAACTGGGCCTTCTAACTGACTGTTTTTCAATGCAGGCACTTAGGTCTACATGTGATGTATATATAAGTTTCATGTTGTTGAACTATGCACCATTGACTATCTACATACTGCAGGGCCTGTTTGATATCGTTCGTTGGTAAGCTGGTAAAGCCACAGAAGAGTGCTAAGGTGCTACAATAATTAATAATTCTTCTCCTCTATGATGTTTCTATTAACCTTTATTCACCAGGAAGGCAGGCTTTTCAAATGCATGTTGAAAGTTTGTTTGATGTGATCATTATTTTGCTACGATGTGAATGCTGAATACGAGTTTTGAATCGTCATTACAGTTTTTTATTTGAATCATCATTCGTTACATTATAGGTGTATTATTGTGCTATAATGATTTTATTCAAACCTGCGAAAAGAGATTTTTTATTTCATAAAATTGACTATTGCGCGGCAGCTTATGCTTGAGTTTTATGCGTTTTGATAATAAGTAATGTTTTATATAAGAGTTGATGTTTATGATGGTGTAGTGTATGGAGTGAGGGCCGACTGTGCAATAATATTACGTGTGATGAGTTTATGCGTTTGATTTGTGTATTAGTTTCTAAATAAAATCGCAATACAAGGCATGTACATGCTAGCTTGCTGGCTGTTGTAATCTTGATACCTACAGGCGTAGATAAATTATTTTTTGTTATTGAACTATTATTATTATTATTATTGCGCATATATATGAATAAGTTTGATACGCGCCTGTAGGTAAATCATTTTTGTAATTGAATAACTATAATGTGTTAGTTAACTAGTACTGAAGAACTACAATGCTCAATGCACAACCTAATTCATCGTGTACTATCTATTGAACCATTATACTTTTATATGATACTACAAGTACCAGTTTTAATTGTGTGTTCATATATTGCTCATATACTGCGTATAGTGTTCACTATACTGCTTTTAGTTCACATTGAAATATGCAAATATGCAAAGGAACATATATATTTTTAATGCGAATAGGCATAGCAAAGTGGATGTAGAAGATAACTGTTACAATGTCATAATAATTTTTGTAAGCTGAAAAGAAGAAATTTTAGGGCAAGCTTAGCAATTGCAGTAACTGATGTTTGTAGGCCTTGATTGTATTTTTGAGATTTGTCTATTAGATGAAACAAACTCAAATAAAAACATCTAATTCGTCTGGCTTGTGGGATATCTCATGTCACGGTTAGATCTTATACTACTTATACTTATACTACTACTTATACTTCTTGACTTTATATCTCAATCATTTTTTCTTCGTGGAAAATACATAGTATGTCTTGCGCAAGTCACTTCACAGCGTCTTTAAAATATTTTATACGCAACAACCAAGCAATAAGACTCGTAACCATCATTTTGTCCTGCTTATCAACTTGTGAAACATTTCTAATGATTACAAATTTTTGCAACCGTCATGAATAATTTGCAATCTCAAGTAGTAGTGTGAAAATGCTCTCACTCACATCAAAGTTCACTGTTTCAGTGATACAATGCAGGCCTACCTTATGAATTGTGTCATGATTTAGAATTGTGTCATTAATTACATTAAACATATTCAGTAATGATTTTATGCTGAATTTTAGATATTGTTCTCTTTCTTTCCGTCTTACTTACTGTACCGGTAGTTATCAAACCGGTATAGAGTTCATCATGTCTTCATATGCATACTAGAATTTGTCTTTGTCTGTAAAGTGATTTTAACATTCAGTTTACATTATTTGTACTACGTTATTATTTTGAATTTATATCGTGTATTTGCGTTATAACGTGTACATAAAATTTTGTGTTAACTGTATCAGTTTATCTGTGTTATGTTTCTCACACTCTTCTGCTTTAATAATGTTTAAAATAATGATTATTGTAGGGTCTAACATTGTGCTGGATTATTATTAAACTGGTTTTTAAAGAACAAAGAACGAACTCTATTTTTGGCTTATTTTACTAAATGTAAATTTACATTCATAACAAGAAGAATTTCACACTGATATAACTTAACACTGAACTGATTATATTGGACTCTAACTAGAAAACTCAGCTAAACTGATAACTTAATAACGATAACTAATGCAAATTAGAGAAAATATAGCGAACCGATAGGCTGTAAACTGTGACTGAATCCCGATTACATTGTGATGTGTGTCCGATTCAGCCACGCTACAGTTTTATGCGCTTTCCCGGTAGTCTGACGTTGACAACTTAACAGTAGCGGTATTGCAACTTTGCTCAGCACATTCCAACGCACTTGATAAAGCAGGCCAATTGCTGTCGGTATACGCTACTGTTTTAAGAAGCCCTGATTAACTAGGCCTATTAATTATTCAGTCAGCAATCATTAATGAATGATCGAGAATAATTGACATTTTCCAATAATTATCTAGCAGCTGATGGTTGTACATGTAAGCCCAAATTACTTCAACCAGTACTGACAGGCTAAGACTGTGAATATGTGAGTTGTCAAATTTAATGAAGACTTAGTTCACTACATGTAAGTCCATTATTCCATCACTATAACTTGCTGAGCCTGATAAGTACAAATCTAGGCCTTAGCCATAATTCTATTCAGCTTATGATGCGTTGCATGACCTCGAGTCCAAGACGATAAAAAATGTTTTGTTGAAATACCGTCCGCGCTACGAATGTTGCTGAAGATCGAATTTATGAAGGTTATAAAAGTTGCAACATTATTTAAGATAAATGTCCTGTGTTGTCATGAAACACAATAGCAATTAAATATTATTACCCAATATATCACCTGCAATTATATGATTTTATATCCTATAGTATAATGCAGACTATAGCTGAGGTGTTACAGAAATTATGACAGAAAATATACCCCTGGGGCCTGTTTCTCAGAGTTTCCATAACTTTACGCTTAAACTTAATCCTAAAAAAGGTTTGAAAAAAATTAAATCCAACCGCCGACCACGGTGACGTCATCATTCGGTTTATTGCGAGTGGCGCCGTGGCGGTGGGGAGTTTAAAATAACTAAGACTAAAATTTGTGTAAGATTTTCTTAAGAACTTCTTAAGACTAAAATTTGCCTAAGAAGTTTTGAGTAACAGGCCCCTGGCCAACAACAGTAAGGCTGTTTACAGTCTACATTCGACATAATTATTTTTGGGCCAATGAAATTATGTCTAAAAGGCTGTATAAAATGATTCAGCATTCAATTTATGATAAAACTTTATTTTGTAAAGTGCGTTATAAGTGCAGTACAGTCTACATGCATGCATACATTGGGCTAGAGTTGCACCAATTTAAATAGTTCCTATAAAAAAAATTACTTCTCAGTATTTGAGAGAATGTCTAAGGCTCAGTTGTTCAATAATGAGTTATTTGAATGACATTTAAATAACTCGCCAATAATAGCGAGTTATTTGAATGATCAGTTATCTCATTTGCTCGAATGACTGGGTCGTGGTGTCACACCCCTTCTGCGACAATTTAAAACCACATAACTCTCTACTGAACAACTGGTCCTAAGGCAATCGCTTACACGTTACGAGTACACCAAAACTTGAAATCTAAGCATATAAATTCTGCGCCCATTTTTATTCAAGAACACTATTAGATGGGTCTAATGATACCATAAACTATGCCTCCGCGTTTACTACAGAGGTCAATAATCATATCTGTCGCACATACAGACCATGGCATTACCAGTAGTTCAGATATCTTCTAGGTAGATACATAGGCGAGTTGATTCCATAAAAGGCACTTTGAAACTTATTATCAACATCTCCAACAAGATTAAGAGACGACGAATTTAATTAAACCTATTTATTATGCCTTCTTTTCGCTTTGCAAAAATTTAGTTCAACATTTTCTAATTTAAATGCTGCTTTTTACATCCCACTCTCACCAGTAAAATACGGAATATTTCATTTATCGCTCTCGCTTGCGAATAAGTCACAATGTATTAATAATCTCAACGCTTGTAGATATAGCTCGCGTGACACCTTTCAAAAATTTCTAAAAAGTATCTCAACGGCTGAATCTAATAATTTCAGATCATATCCAGTAGTATCAGTGAACAAAGTTCAGCCAGAAGTGAAATATACCAAATGATTTGTATCATATCTAACAGAAAATTGTGTTCTTCAACGGTAATTGCAAACTCCACATGCTGGCCGAGAAAAGCCTAGAGCAATAAAATCAAAACCACAAACATGCACACTACCCATACAAATTCTAGAATTGTACAAAACTGTCACATTCGCATTACAACCGTTATATTAAATCACATTATGCCGTTCTACAACACATCTTGTTTAATATTTCCTAATTAAGTCATTCCTAATTAAGTCATGGAACCCTGTACACTGCAATCAGTATGAATATCATTTTAGAGCATCTCTCAGTGGCGCAAATGACGTTAATAGATGGATTTCACTTGCACCATGGCAAAGTGACGCTGTGTTTCGAAAAAGATTTAACATAATCGCGTTATCACTAGCAGCACATTACAGAAATTACTAGATACATGATGTAAAAACGAATTCAGTGCAACACTACTTCAGCATTAATAAAACCGAGAGCATGAAGATAAAAATATAAACCAGCTTGCACACAGTTAGCATGAATATTTGCAAGCGTTACGTATCACATGGTAGTGGAGGTAGTCAGTGGTTAATTGGCTTGATACTCTTGTTAACTGTGTACAAGTTTCAGATAGACGCCAGATATACTATTTTATTTAAATTTAATACAAATGCTTAGAAAAGTTGTGTTCAGTCCATAAATACGTTTGAAATAAGTTTGCCTACAACACGAATTTACAAAATTTGTATATGTAAGTAAATACAAATACCATATTGAATTCAGCATAAAGCACAAGAAACTGAATAAAACTAAATCAGTTACATACACTTATTTAATATGATTACTGTTTAAATTAAATCATGAAAACGTCAATGATTTAAGTGCAGTTCACCTATCCACGGAAAAGAAAGGGAGTGGTTACAAATTATATTTAATCTACACCCGGTAGATTAAACGTGCATGATGCAAAATAGACAAAGGGTGCACACAAGCATCCAACGAGTGCATATATAATAGGCATAACGATTAGAATATAACGTTACCCTAATCCTTACAGATCATCACAACAGTCTGTTGGTGCACCATTGTATCATCAGTAATGATCCCCTCAGTGGTCCCATCAGGAGTGTATACCGGTTCCATAACGAACAGATAGTGGCTCCATCACGATAAGATACTTGTTCCCTAACGCTTAGATAGTGGTCCAAACACGATTTGCATAAGAGCAGAAAAAATAGTTAAGACACTAAAAAACACGCCGACTCAGGCGACAAGACAGACGAACGTAACAATATATACAAAAGAACTAAGATGAAATAAATAGACCGGGGAACAACGGTGCACAGATATGGACAGCCTACTATCATGAAGGCCAACTGCTGGGTTATTGGGTGCTATACACATGCTTAAACAATTGCACTCAAATGATAAAACAAGCAAATTTAAATGTTTGCTTTACAGTAGCAAGATTGTATGTCACATTAAAATTGAACTAAAGAAAAATTAAATTAATTCAATTATTATTAACTTTGAACAGCCTCTACTCAATGTTACTCAACGCTCAGAAATTTCCCCCAAAACTATCATTTTCTACGAACTGCCATTGCGCACAGTAAATGCCCAATTCTTGAATTTTATATTTTAGACTTTGGAATCTACAAGTTCTACGAATGTACATTGAAGCATTGCATAGTTTGAGTAATCAGTTCTTAGTCAAATAACAATAAAAACCGCAGTGCTATATTTACAATCTATAGAAATTATTGTTCACATTATTGCAGGCCATTCTGAATATACATAAAACATAACTCATAATTATATAATTAATCACTGATCTATATAATCTAATCCATCTAGAATCATATCAATGTTATGAGACACTCAAAATTCAAAAAGTTCAACTGAGCTTTTTAAATAATTGCTTGTAACTAGCCCCGTGACGTCATGTTGTATCAGCCACAACACTACTAGAAACAATAAAAAATTAACTCCAAATAATTCATACTGTAGAATGTTAATTGCGCGCCTGTACTAAATAAATCTGGAATGATCACAACTAACAAATCAGTGTAAAGAGATGAGAATGAGAGCGTTTCATTTGAATGACTGAAGTGCCATAATCTCTCCTAAGTACAATCAATGCCTTCTTCTAGAGTAGGCTTCATGACATGCACAGTGCATCATTAAGCTCATTGCCCAATGTGGAGCAGAAGCATGTGAGATGATAACTAATTGAACGAACATAGAATTATGAAATTGGTCAAATGAGTCAACACGATAAACTACAACGCTAAGCATGCCGTTATCACAATTTTCATGTAATTTTCATATAATTTACTTTTTTTAACGCAGTCTAGTAAATAATTGAATCATATCCAATAAGGTTAATTTCTTGTCGCCATTAGTACTCGTTTTCTAAATTTATGCAATTAGTCAATTCTAACTTACTTTAAATATTACTCGTAACAATTAATCGGTCTGTTTCAAGTACAACGGCTTCAAACTTACACAGATAAACATACATCACGCGCATCACCACAATTTAAACACGCTGTAAACAACTTGAATAAACGGCATACGTGCTACGCGGGCGCATACATGTGAGAACACAGCTCACAGACTACAAACAGGTTTAACAGATTCTTGTGAAGAAATCCGACGAGATCCAAAATATAAAAAAACACAAGACTTACATCGTCACGCAGAATTTCCTAGGTCTTGTCAATGATAGCTGTACAGAAATGCAAACTTGGAGACACGCCTACATACCCAAAAGCAAATATTCACTTCGCTCGATAAAAACTTAAAATTAAACTTATAACGAGCTTTAGCACTCAAAGAATTTAATAGCTATTTCTATTTTACCATTAAGCAGTACATTTATTCTTATATTACACAGAGTGCCAGGCATCGATCAATATACAGAGTGAGTGAATAAAAAAAAATCCCCTAGCGATATCGCGATAACTCAGTCGAAATTAAAAATATTGATTTCATATTTTTAGCAATGTGAGAGAAGATAATTTGCAACAAGACTGCCAAATTTCATGCAAAAATATTTTTTAGTTTAAGTTATGACTGTTTTAGAAAAAAGTTGTCAAAATCAAGTTAACAAACGCTCTGAAGCTCACGTAGCCTGGCTATTTTGCCTGTAGCTGGCCTGCACCTGTTTCAGCGTGCACAGCATGTAAGAATAAACTACTCAAAGGGTCCTCGCCTTCAAACCTTGTCTTCAAAACGTTTTCAGTCCCATTTTCCTCCTGCACAAGATTGGTCATTTTAGACCCAACATTTAGTGCCCAACTTGCTGCGTTAACGAAACCATGCTTCCAGCGCTTGGGCCGCAGTGAGGTGCAGCACGTGAACATGGCCTACTAGACTATCAATGTCTCAGGCACACGACGTCATGCAAATGCATTCTAGCACGAGTACAAGGATTAGTTAACATGAAATTCAGGACAAAAAACATTTCTATGAGCTTAATTTTACTGCATATATTTTTTTTGGACTTAATTACGCTCGTTAAATAGATTTTTTGAACTTTTGCGCAAACATTTGTAACTTTTGAACTAAAATATATTTCCAAATGAAATTTGGTAATCTTGTTGCAAATTATCTCAGCTACAATCCTTGCAAATATGAAACAAAAATATTAACGATATTATATTCCATATTAATTTTTGACTGAGTTATCGCGATATCGCTAGGGGATTATTTTTGTGTTGACTCACTCTGTATACAAGTGCCTCCATCAACCGTTATCACTATCACCTAAGCGCGTGGTAAATTTGACCGGTTTCAAAATATACAAATTATTATTATTCAGATTTTATCATTAAGCTGCCCACATCATATCTGCGTTATGTATTACACACATACACATATCAATGATCAACAATAATTATTCTATCGCAATATATCGCTATCACTAAAGCGACATGGTAAATAAGAAGCCCGCCTAGGCCTAAGGACTAATTTTGGCGTTACCCACGACCTCCCGGGCCGAGCTCAGGCTATGCCAGCAAGGGGCTGCGTTCGTTGGGCTGTGGCAGCCTCTGTGGGGGGGTCGCTATCGGGGTCGCAATTCCGTTGGAGGCGACGAGGGCCTTCGGGGATTCAGGGATTTGCTCCCCCCCCGCCCCCTCCTCCTCCAAGTCGCCGTCGAGCAGAATCTCCTGGTGTTCCCCGCTGTGACGGATGCCGTACAGGAAGTAGATCAGAAAACCTGCGAGGGAGAAAATATGCCTCGGTGAAACTATGGTTCGTTTTCAAAAAAAAGAATCTACTAATAAGAAAATATATTTAATGTATTTTCTTATTTGCCGTCGTCACTAAGGCGGGAGAGAAAACACGCAATGATAGCAGTCAAACAAACAAAATAACAAAAAGCAGAAGAACTACAGCTAAGCTAGAAAAAAAAAGAAAAAATTTAAAACCTGTATGCGAATAGTATATAAATACATACACGATATCCACACAATCCATAGCAAAAGTCAATAAACAGATAATTGAAGGTCACTCAATGTTTAAACTATACATTATGCACTCATCGTCCAAAGAGAGCAAAAAAAAAGAATAGAAGAAGAACCAAATATTCTAAGTAATTTGGCATGCATATTTATGTAATTCCTCAAATTTATATAATATCTAGGAAGCTTTAATTAATGTGACCTACAATTGTTATCGAATAATAATTCAAAACAACGTTACCTACTTGACAGCACTTTCAATGTTGTTTTCTAACCATCCGCATATAATAAATCAGCATTATTTCACAATCGTATTTTTTTGGAAGGTCATACACTACGCAGCGTTGCTCGACCATATAAAACAGAAACTGGAAGAACGAGGGGAAGATGCACCTATGACCATCCACACTGCAAATCTGATCCAGGTGAGATAGGAGAGCTTGACCATCAGGTAGACGTTCATCACGATGCTGACCGCGGGCAGCACCGGCACAAAGGGAACCTGGGACACAAGATACAAGAACTGTAACAAGCGTTCATTCACACGCACAAAGGGAACCTGAGAGACCGGATACAAGAACTGTAACAAAACTTTAATCACAGGCATGAATAAAGAAATAACATAAATCACTTTTGCAATGCCAACTTTCCATAATAAAAATTCTCATAAACTTGTGCACTGAAGAAACATAATTACAACGCTTTTTAAAACAAATAAATTCTAAAAATCATACTAAATGCTCAGCCAAAATAACAGAAAACGTATCATAACAGTAACTAATAATCGAATTCATCGAAAAATATGACATCAGGCTATAGTGTGCAACAGAAGAATGCCTTTAATGGTAGTTCAAATATACTAATCTTTATTCACCATCAAGGCAGCAAACAGTCATAATACAGAAACAACGAAAATAAATAAAGAAAATATCTAGCTCGTTGGCGCACAGTTACGAAAGCAGAGTTGCAGGTGAGCACGCGTGATGCAGAGACACACTAACAGAATAGCGTTTGGTGCATCAGGCAATTGAATCAACTAGATTAATAAAGTGATCATTGACAATGGTCTTGGCGTTCTGCACCAACGATTGCAATGGTACGCTACAGTAGTCGGCTAGACGCATCAGTTCATTACCGCCTGTTAGATCATAAAGTGCTCTCAGTATTGAAAAGGGGCCGGATTTCAATGCGGACACAAATTTAATCCTGCTCTAGGTCATAAGATGTTCAACTGGAAGATATCCAGCATAGTATTGACACTGAGTGATAATTTTCATATCAAACTTCCAAAATATCTTCATAAATACCCTACTCCACGGGTGCTCAATTAATTTAGCAGTAGTCTTGGTAAGCGGCGGCAGAGCCTCTTGAGCGTAAAGAAGACAAAAGAGGGCGACGATGGAGATTAAATTTAAGAAGACAAAAGGATCTCAAATTTTTTGTAGTTTTCTATAAATTGCGTTAAAGGCAGCATAAAAGGACAATTTGGATTGGTCATGACAGCATGTAAATTTGCTACTGGCAATCAAGGTTACACCCAGATAAATATTTTGCAACTCGAAAGGAAGCACCAAGGTCACGAACCTTGAAGGTCGTCAGCTCAGGGCTCCCTGGCTGCACTGCGATGACGAGCAGCGTGACAACCAGACAGATAACGGGCAGGACACAGAGCAGGATCGCCCACCAGTCGACGTCGGCCAACAGATTGAAGCCATCGGCAAACATGAAGTCAAACCAGATCGTCTCCACGGCTGCACGCGATCACAACGATAATCTCAAAAATTTTTTATTTTAATTATTTTATTACAAATTGCAATTTCAAACTTGAATTTTAAAAATAGCGAATTGCAGTCTTTAATTGTACATTATATTGAATTTGGTTTGTGAACAATTTTCCGTGCTAATTGAGCTTGTCATCAATAGGAGAGCACAACACAACGTTTGAAAGAAAAAACAGCAATGACACACAGGTTTCAAGATAATTCTTCAGATTAACTAGCTCAATAATAAAGATCGATGATCTAGTGCAAACATTGAACCAACGTAAAAAAATGAAAAAATAAGCAACATGTTAAAAATATAGGCTAGTCACAAAAATTGTCCAAAACGCACAAAACAATGCGCGCTTGTACGATATCCATTACATAATTAAGCGTAATGAACCAGTGTGTGTGATTGCAGTGAGATGAACACAGCTCAATACATAACAAATCAGCCCCAGTTTGAGCATACCAGCCTGCGTATAAGCAACACTAGAGAGTGAGGAGTACCGAGCAGGGCGACGCATCCCTTGACGATGAGGGTGGTGCGTCTGGTGGGCTCCCGGTCCCCGTATGCCCTCAGCCGCGCCACCCAGCCAAACGAGCCCGTGCTCAAGGACGAGCTAGACGAGCTGTCCGTGTCCTGAATGTCTGCTTCGTCCCCCCCTGGGGGAGCCACCTCATACCTACACATGCGCGGCGGACTGAATGTACGACAATGCACAGCACACTGGCACAACTGAATACTCACCAGGTGACGCTCATGTGAACTATTCTATGCATATCGGCACTTCTGCGTCAGTGGCGTAGCAAGGTAGTTTGGCGCCCGGGGGCAACGTACATTTCGTGGCGCCCCCCCCGACTCCTTTCCCCTCCGCCCCTCTCTCCGC